>PVLD010010017.1:0-73209 GCA_004027595.1 Dinomys branickii | reverse complement strand
TTTTACCTATTTTCTCTTCCAATAGGTTTAGAGTTTCTGTTTTAATGTTGAGGTCTATGATCCATTTTGACCTGAGTTTGGTGCATGGTGATAGACTGGGGTCTATTTTCAGTTTTTGGCAAGAGGCGAGCCAGCTTTTCCAGCACCATTTATTAAACAGACCTTCTTTTTTCCAGTAGGTTTGGTTGACCCCTTTGTCAAATATTAGGTAGCTAAGTGGGTTTTTCATTACGGTTGCATCTTCCTGTCTGTTCCATTGATCCTCAGGTCTGTTTTTTAGCCAATACCAGGTTGATTTTATTACAGTTGCTTTGTAGTATAATTTCAGGTCAGGGATTGTGATTCCACCTGACTTGTCCTTATTGCCCAGGATTGATTTTGCTATTCTGGGTCTCTTCTGGTTCCAGATGAATTTGAGGCATATTTTCTCTACATCTGTGAGGAATGTTAACGGTAGTTTGATGGTAATTGCATTGAATCTGTACAACAGTTTTGGTAGTATGACCATTTTTACAATGTTAGTTCTTCCTAACCATGAGCATGGTATGTTTTTCCATTTATTGAAATCCTCTTCAATCTCCTTTTTCAGAGTATTGTATTTTTCACTGAATAAATCTTTCACATTCTTTGTTAGATTGATTCCTAAGTATTTCAATTTCTTGGTTGCTGTTATAAAGGGTATGGTTTCCTCAATTTCTCTCTCAGTCTGTTTGTTGTTTGTGTACAGGAATGCTATTGATTTTTGGGTGTTGACTTTGTATCCAGCTACACTGCCGAATTTGTCAATTAATTCCAGGAGTTTTCTTGTGGAGTTTTTGGGGTCCTCCATATATAGTATCCTGTCATCTGCAAATAGTGATAGTTTGACTTCTTCCTTTCCTATCCTTATTCCTTTTATTTTTCTCTCTTGTCTGATTGCTCTGGCTAGTGCTTCCAGAACTATGTTGAATAGGAGTGGTGACAATGGACATCCTTGTCATGTTCCTGACTTTGAAGTGAAAGTTTTCAGTTTATGTCCATTTAGTATGATGTTGGCTGTTGGTTTGTTATAGATGGCTTTGATCAGATTGAGGTAGAGACCGTCTATTCCTATTTTTTCTAAGGTTTTTAACATGAATGTATGTTGGACTTTATCGAAAGCCTTCTCTGCATCTATTGAGATGATCATGTGGTTTTTGTCTTTGACTGTATTTATATAGTATATTACATTAATTGATTTGTGAATATTGAACCATCACTGCATTCCTGGAATGAATGCTACCTGATCATGGTGTATAATTTTCCTTATGATTCGCTGTAATCTACTTGCCAATATTTTATTGAGTATCTTTGCATCTATGTTCATTAGAGAAATTGGCCTGTAGCTCTCTTTCTTGGTTGGGTCCCTCTCTGGTTTTGGTATCAGTATAATACTTGCCTCCAGAAATGTGTTGGGGAGAGTTGCTTCCTTTTCGATTTCATTGAAGAGTTTGAGGAGTGTTGGCATTAAAACTTCTCTAAATGTTTTATAGAATTCTGCTGTCAATCCATCAGGGCCTGGGCTTTTCTTTGTTGGTAAGTTTTTAATAACGTTTTCCGTCTCATTTATTGATATTGGGTTGTTCAGGATTTTTTACGTCTTCCTGATTCAATTTTGGCAATTTGTACCTTTATAGGAATCTGTCCGTTTCTTCTGTATTTTCTATCCTATGGGAATACAGATTTTCAAAGTAGGTATTAATGATCTTTTGTATTTCTTTTGGATCTGTAGTGACTTCATCCTTTTCATTCCTTATTGCAAGAATTTGAGTTCTTTCCCTTCTTTTTTTGATAAGGTTGGCTAGGGGTTTATCAATTTTATTTATTCTTTCAAAGAACCAACTCTTTGATTCACTTATTTTTTGTAGAGTTCTCTTCATCTCAATTGCATTAATTTATGCCCTCAGTTTTATAATCTCCTCCCTTCTTTGGGCTCTTGGTTTGGCTTGTTGCTCTTTTTCTAAGAGTTTGAGGTGTATCATTAGGTTATTTATTTGCTCTCTTTCTATTTTCTTTGTATATGAGTTCATTGCTATAAATTTCTCTCTGAGGACTGCTTTCATTGCATCCCACAGATTCCGGTAGGTTGTACTTGTGTTTTCATTTATTTGTAAGTCGTTTTTAATTTCTTCTTTAACTTCTTGTGTGACCCATTCGTTATTCAGGAGGTTGTTGTCTAATTTCCAAGTGTTTATGTGGTTTTTTGGAGTTCTCTTTGACATTAATTTCCAATTTCATTGCACTGTGGTCAGATAATATGCATGGGATAATTTCAATTCTTTTGCATTTATGTAGATATGCTCTATGGGCTAGAATGTGGTCTAGTTTGGAGAAAGACCCATGTGCAGCTGAGAAAAATGTGTATTCTGATGTTGTGGGGTGGAACACTCTATATACATCTACTAAGTCCATCTGTTCACACTTTTTGTTCAGTTCAGTTATTCCTTTGCTGAGTTTCTGTCCGGTTGACCTGTCTCTTTGTGTCAGAGGGGTGTTTAGGTCCCCTATTACAATAGTGTTATTGGTTATTTGAGTTTTTACGTCTGTTAAGATTTGACTTGTAAGTTAGGTGCTCCATGGTTTGGTGCATAAATGTTTAGGATTGTTACCTCTTCCTCTTGTAGCTTTCCCCTAACTAGTATGTAATGGCCTTCTTTATCTCTTTTGATTGTTTTTGGTTTGAAGTTTACATTGTCTGCAAACAATAGCTACCTCTGCTTTTTTCTGGGGACCTGTTGTATGGAGAATTGTTTTCCAACCTTTAATTTTCAATCTGTGGATTTCCTTTTGAGTAAAATGTGTTTCCTGTATACAGCATATCGTTGGATTGTATTCCTTAATCTACTCTTCTAATCTTTTCCTTTTGACTTTTGAATTGAGGCCATTTACATTAATGGTTATCATGGTGATATGTTGGCTTATTCTAGTCATGTTATTTACTTGTTGTTTTCCTTCTTTTGCTCACTGTTTACTTGCTTGTTCTGTTTAGGGAGTTATTTCTATTGTTGTTCTTGGGATTGTGGTCTCTTTTTTCTCTGTCTAGAATATCTTTTAGTGCTTTTTGCAATGCTGGTTTGGCACTCATGAAGTTCTTCAGTTGTTCTTTGTCATGGAAATATTTTATTTCTCCATTGAATTTGAAGGATAGTTTTGCAGGGTACATCAGTCTGGGTTGGAAGTTGTTTTGTCTCAGAATCTGTAATACCTCGCTCCAAGCTCTTCTTGATTTCATGGTTTCCATTGAGAAGTCTGCTGTGATTCTGATGGGCTTTCCTTTATAGGTGATCTGTTTCATTTCTCTAGCAGCTTTTAATATTGTGTTCTTTTGCTGGATATCTGGGATCTTGACTATTATATGTCTGTGTGTTTTTCTTTGTGTTATGGATCGTTGGGGTTCTATAAGCCTCGATTAACTGAACTTCAGTATCTTTTACCTTGTTTGGGAAATTTTCTGCTATTATTTCAGCAAATATTCTTTTTATATCGTTTGTGTTGTCTCCTGCTGTTTCACGCACTCCTATTACTCGAATATTGTTACGTTTTGCCTCATCTTGAAGTTGTTGGATTGACTTTTCTTGTGTCTTTGATCATATTATGAGATCCTTCCTTTCACACTCATAGGCTGCCATGCTGTCTTCAAGGTCTGAAATTCTATCTTCAGTTTCATTTAAGTGATTTTGCAAGCTTTCAGTGTAAGTTTTCAAATCCTGGCATTCTCTTTGGACCTGTTTCATTCTTGGTAATTCATTCCTAAATTGCTCTTGTAACGTTTCCATTTGTTTCCTATTTTCTTCTAGTCTTTTATCTATTTCTTGTCTGTGTGTACGGAACATTTCTTCCATTATTGTTTTCAGTTTGTTTTTTGTCTGAGAGATCATTGCAGGTATGTGGCTTATTTCTGCTTTAAGCTCTTTTATGGCCTGTTGGAGTTGTTTCATTTCGGATGCAATCGTTTCATAACTTGCGGGTATGTGGCTTCCTGGTTCCTCTGTATCCTCGCATTCAGAACTTGTTCTGGGTGGGGTTGAGTTTTGAGACTGCGTTTTGTTCCTCTGTTTTCCCATTTTTGGGTATCAGATTCAAAATGTGGAGCTATAAATTCCCCAGGCAGTTCAGCAGGCAAAGGTCTGCTGCAGAGTCTGCTCCAATGACTCCTTCTCTTTGGGAGAATGTCCCTTAAGCTGTCTGCTGAGATTTCCGCTTCTACTCCCTACCCCAATACCTGGCTGGGGTGCATAAACAGCTCGCCGCCCCAGAGACCTTGCAGGCAGGGGGCCGCTCAGGTGTTCCTCCCTGGGTGGAGCTCCTCCCCCACTCAAAAATCCTGTCGGGGCGTTCAGCCCACTCTTCCATCCCGGGGACCGTGCAGTCAGTAGAGCTGCTCGGATGTCTCTCGCTGGGTGGAGCTTCTTCCCTACTCAAAAAATACCGGTCAGGGCGCCCAATCAACTCACCCTGGCATCGTGCAGGCAGGAATGCTGCTCAGATGTATCTTCCTGGGTCAACCTTCTTCCCGACTCAGAAATCCTGCTGCGGTGTTCACTCAGCTCACCCGTTCCAAGATCCGTGCCTGCGGGAGATCCTGGCACTCCCTGGTGCTTCTCCGCTTCCTCGGCTTTCTCGCAGGAGCTGCCGACTGCAGCTGCCGCAGTTCCTGTGGTGCCGGCTGTGGGGGCAGGGTTCTGAGTGGGATCCGGGACCGCTGCCCAGATTGGCGCAGTCTGCCCGAGAAGCACGTTCTCCGAGTTTGCCCTGCTCCACCGCCTCCAAAAATTCCTGGCTTCATCCGCCTGCAAGCCACTCAGGTTCAGGAGCTGGGGGGGTCCATCCTGCCACAATCGCTTTGGGTTGCACGTGGACTCAACTGAGCCACGGCCCAAGCGCAGCGCCAATCGCCTCAGGCACCCAGGTCTCAGGGTCCACCCACTTCTCGCAGCGTCTTATCCAGCTGACCCATTAATGCTCAGGCAGCGGAGAGCAACACGTTCAGTTGGAATTTCGCATCCGTGGACCTGGCACCCGCGAGCAAAGGATCGGTCTCTGGGAGAGTTTCCCTCTGCCCCTCACCTGGTCGCCATCTTTCAACACCTTCATTTTAGACCAATGTAACTTATGTAATAATTTTTCCCTTAGATAGTTTCATATCATTTGTGGTAATTTATTTCAGCAACAATGGGAAGCTAATACAGTGGGAATGGGTACAAAAATGTAGAAGAGACAATTCTTAGCAATAATATGCTGTTGTTTTCAGATAGCCCCTTTCAACATCCTTTACCCAGATTAGGATTATTTTTAAAGTTATGGAACATAAACCCTCTCAAAACAATGGAATTTTTTCTCCAAGATAACAGTCTTCAACAAGAGCTTTTTCTTCCACTCCATAATGTTTTACTTTTATACATATGCATATTGGAGATTAAAATTTATACACAAAGAAAAAGAGTCGTAGGGGCAGGTAATAGAAGAGACCTTCAAAAGCTATCACTCTCATTGCCCATAGACATTTGCCAATGGCATGCTACATGAAAGACATGTTGCCATGCATTGAAGATAAAGAAAATTGTACAATTGGCTCTTTTTATTTTAAAGAAAAGAGCAAAAACAAAATAACAAAGACAAAACAAAACAGCATAGAAACAATAAAAAAACACAGAATTTCAAAAAAAAGATGATAGGAAATTAACAATGGTAAAAGTACACTTGGCTTTTGCCTTCAATGAGCCACTTATTTTATGTTTTGAATAGATTTTTTTAAATCACTGCATTTAGGTAGAATTAGAAAGTGACTCAGAAATTTTCTATCCTATGTAATTTTATGCTTTAGAATAGTACTTTTTTCCTAATGCTAATGGGCACTTGAGAGTACCAAACCATCAAAGGGAAAATTTGTTTTATTTGCCATCTTATATTTACTAAGTCAACATTTTTAAGTCATACATTTAAGAATGACCCAGCAGAAACTTGAAACAGCAAGGGGATCAGCACTACCAGAACATCACAGTCTTTTGAGTTCTGGTTAATGAAAATAATATTGTGGATTTACAACCAAGTAAACAAAGGTATAAGTGACCATCCACAAATGTTTGTTAGGTAGAGAAACAAGGTATTATTTTTCTATCAATGACAACAGAAACCAATCTCATTAGACATATTGATGCAAACCAGCCTATGAGGGAGCAAATGACCCGAGATGAACACTTTCTCTAATACCCCATAGTTGTGTGATTTCAAGAAATTTCCTTAACTTTTATGAGTGGAAGGTTTCTCAATCTTTAAAACATATATAATAAATACATGAACCACAGAAATAAGTATTAGATGCACCTAGAAAAGATTTTGAAAGCACTCTGATATGGTGGGATCATATAATATCAGTAAAACTCTTAATCTTTCATTTTTTCAAGCCTCCTTGGCATTTGCAAGTACAATAACACAATCCTGAATATCATGGTGCCACACACTGAAGAACTGCTTTCAGATTTTGAGATTTGCAAATGGAGTCACCAATCTGCCAAGATTTGCATTAAATGCGTTAACAGAACAATTATCAGTTAGCTCTCTTTCTTTTGTTTTATGCTACATTTTTAGATGTTTCATAACCAACTCCTTTGAAAAGGAAAAAAAATATGCAGCACATCAGTATTTTTCAAGCACATTAGGATTTGAGCAGCTGAATGACAATATTTCCTGCAGGAGAGACTTTCTCTTCACAGAACCTGAGATGAAAATCATATGCCCCAGTTTTACAAGTTAGGGAAAAATTTTCCAATGCCTTTTCTGTCAATATTTTCCTGATATTAGAAATTTAGTGGAAACACTCAAATTGAATGCCATATCTCTATTAGTCTTTAAGGTAAGACCATTTTTTTCAATTGTCTGTGTTCCAAATCATAGTAAAAGAATGTGTGTGTGTGTGTGTGTGTGTGTGTGTGTGTAGATGTTTCCTGACAGTCAAGAAAATCCACTTTTACAGGCAAGAATAACTATGTGGATTTTAAATTAGAAAGCTATTAAGGTGTGCTTAACTTGTTATGTAAGAAATCTAATTCTTATCCCTGAAAGCAAAACAGAATGACCTAGGTAGACTTGTAAAAAATACTTCCATGCATAAGTGTCCCATTTTGATTTAATTGGCCTAGGCAACAATGGAATGTTTAAAAAGTTTCTTTACTGATTTAATGAGTTGCCAAATTTGCAAAACAGTGCCCTATAACAGAAATTAGTGGCACATAATCTGGATGTTACATTAGAGTCACCTAGGGAAGCCTGAAAAAAATACTGATTTCCAGGACACATACCACATTTATTAAATAAGAATGTGGGGGATGAAACCCAGGCATCAACACTTTTTAAAGCTCCCCAGTGTGTGCTACCCAGGTTGAGAACCACTGCCTACACCATGCCAGTGATGTAATGATTATGATGTACATTAGGCATCAAATGATCCATTATGTAGCTGTATATTTCAAATCACTGCAGCTGGGACTCAAATTAGACACCTCATCTTCGTTTCACATATGGAATTAACAAAATTAATTTTGGGTTCTAGCACACATTTACTAAAATGAATACCATGTCAGTGTTTAGAGACTTGCCTGTGGTATTTCTGATAGGTTTGCTTTCTCAATATTTTGAGAACTAATAGTGTGCTGTGGGAAAATATTAATATCATTCATGTGAGTAAATTTTGTCCTGGAACTGGCCATGGCAAATTCATAACTTCATGAGCAGTGGCATCTTTCTCCTTTCGTTTGAAATCTTAAGACTATTGATACATTACATTTTAGGTATTTTTCTATATTCAAGTAAGCCTAGACCCTTCATGCTCACCAAACTTTAATATCTGCTAATCTCTGGAGATGTTTTAAATATTATAGGGAAACATAGATTCCATATTAGTTTTGTTAACATAATTTTCCTGAAGCTCCATCATGCCAGGCCATTAGAGAAGTTTCAGGGAATTTTCATCTTGGTACCTTGATGGTCACTTGTCCCTGAAGTATAACTGCCATTACTTTGCTCAATATATTTCTTTAAATAGCAATGAAAATACTAATCTGGAGTTACTGAGTAATTTGACTTGATAAGAATTATAATTGTCTTTAGTACTAGAGATTCTTATGCATTTTACTACCGGCTTAGTATTACCTTGTATTTTTTGGCTCTCTTGTAAATCTGCTCTGCAATAAGATCTGCAGGCAGCAGGATTTGAAATGAGACTTTACCAGATATAAAGTCAAATTCACAGTCCTTCCACGGTTTTGGGAGGGAGGCTGTCTGGTCTGTCACACTTCAACATATGTTCCAAGAACAATGGCCTCCCACTAATCTAAATACTTTATATCCAAATCAGTATACACTTTTCTTTCCCTCTGTTTTTACTCATCTCTATAAGCATCCAAACTTCAGGAATCTAAAAAAATGGAAAGATATTTGTAATAAAGAAATAAAAATCTTCACCATAGTTAAGTAATTCTGAAATTTTCTGGTTTATATTTTGTTCAGGATTACAAATGATTTGTATTTTCTTCTGAATTTGTTTGCTTGGAAGTCTAGTGATTTCCTCCTACTTTCCTTCAGGTTACCATTTTCAGGTCCCAAACTGACCCTCTCTGCCATTAATGAATCAGACTTGCTACCAACAAGGCCTTTTTAATTACAAAGTTCTGGCTAAATAAATGTCCTATATTGTTGAGATGGAAAAGGTGCACAAAACTGGTCTCACTCTAGGCTTAAACACACACATGCACACAACTGTGGTGTGCCTACAGTCTATATGGCCTATGTTCTCTGGATACCAAAGAAATAATTCATTCACAGACTTCTATAAAGACCAGCAGGAGTGACTGCCTTAACTCTTAAGGATTGTTCTTGGACTTCTCTCATCATGAAAATATAATGATACATGCCAATTTCTGGACCATGTCCATGTCACTACAGGTGGAAATGCCATCCTTAAAATAGGAAGGACAAGAATCAAGGAGTTGACCATATTTTGACCTAGGAGGGCAACGTGGAGGATTTACACCATGATAAGAGAAACAGTTTCCTTCAACATTCTGATAGATTCTTAAATATATTCTGTTTTCAAGGGAAACAGCCTGCCTTCAAAGTCTTCAGAGGACTCTAATTCTGGAAGCCTAATTTTAGACTGCTCTCCATCTTCTCAGAGAGAATGGAAACCAGGGAGAGACCCTAAACCTGTAATCCCTGAAGGATAACTCTGCTTGCAGATGTAGGGCTGCTGTTTAGAAGAATGACCACATAAAGCCAATTGGGGCTTACAAGTCTCAAAAGTTAATGCCCATAAGTATCATCTTAGCTACTTTTCAGTAACACAGGCTCTCAGGTCCCTTACTTCTCTGATTCAGAAAGTTTGGGTTAAGGCTTGGGCTAAGAGGCTGATACAAAACTGTACATGACTCTGATGTAGTCATTGCACACAACACACATTGAGGGTCAATAATCTAACCTATAAGAGGCTTAGTAACACAGCAATCAAGAATTGTTTTTTAGATTTTATAGACGGTCTTAAAGTATATCTGTTATCTCCTAGCTTATTATTGATACCAGGAAACTGAGAAACATTTAAGTGTGAAAGACACATGAAGTTCTTTCTATTTTCATGCACCTAGGTACACGAATTGGGATCCCCAAAGGGAACACATCCCCAATTCATTAGACAAATAAGAGTTGAATTCTTGCTCTGCAGAGATGCATGCTAGTTACCGGCAGCAAAAGGACAAATAAAATTTTGTCCTTGCCTTTGAGGAGTTCAGTTTAGTGAAAGAAATAACAATATGAATGAATTAAATCTAGGGATATGAGAAAGTGTTATCAATGAATGTAGGAAAATGCAATTTACTCTGAAGGGGGTGATTTAACAGAGATGGTAGAAGGTGAGATTTGTTTCAACAATTGTAGAAAATTGCATAGGATGGAAGAAAAAACATTTGAAAATAGGAAAGAGAATCACATGTAAAAAGAAAGAGATAAAATATAGCTATTATAGTCAATGGGTTATAATTACATATCAACAAATTTTGAAAAACACATAGGTTTGAGTTTGATAACATATGATAGAAAACATTACTGAGAGAAAATAAAGAATGCCTACGTAAGTGAAGGATACAATCATACTCATAGCTTGGAGAACTCAAATTTTAAAGGTAATCATTCTTCCTAAATTGAGGCATAAAGCAAAGCAACAACAGAAAATTCCATGAAGTTCTGTAAAAGTCAGTTAGCCTATTCTGAAACTTGGGTGCAAATGTTAAGGGTGAAAACATAGCCCAGATACTTGTGAAGAAACCAGGCAGAATTACATGTCATAGTCACAAGACTTATTGCAAAGCTAAAATAATTCAGGTGGCTTGATATTATAAGGATAGCTAATAGATCAAAGTAATAGAATAAAAACTAATAGAATAAATATTCACAGGACTTGTTGTAAAGCTAAAATGATTTAGGTGACTTGATATTCTAAAGATAGCAAAACAGATCAAAATAATAGAATACAAATTAAAAGAATAAAGAAACATACCCACATGTGTAACATCACTTGATTTATAAAGCGATATCACTATACTATAGTGAAAACAGATGGTCTTTCCTATCATCATCAGATTCATTAAATATCTACACAGAAAAATAAATTTTTACTCATACCACACTCTATACATAAAAATTAATTTCAGATAGCCCATAGACAAAAAGGTAAAATAAGCATTCTACAAAATAATATACATACATACACACATACATATATTTATTATTTATTTCTTTTCCAAAATATCAACAGAAATCCTGATAATTTGGTCCACACTGAAGCCAATAGCCTGTCATATAACAAAATACTCTCAGAGTAACAAGGAAGGTCACAAAATGAAACATTCTCACCATGCATATATAGACAAGGAAATCTTGTGCCAAATACATAAATGAAAGGAAACAACTAACTTTTTAAAAATATTTGAACAGTCTATTCATTTACAAAAGTATCTAAATTATCAATCAGCTCAGGAAGCTAGTCAATGTGATTAGTCACCATCGAATAAAACCATATGCTCACCTTCGATTGAAGATACTAACAATACTCAGCGGTACCAAGATTTGGATAAAAGAATACTCCCATACACTGTTCCTAGAAGTAAAAACAAATAAACAAAAATAATGTAATCATTTGGGCAAAACAACTGTCAATGTTAACAAAGTTGAATGTTCCCATAACCCAACAATTTTGTGCTCCTAGGAATATACCCAACAAAATTGATTACATATTAAGCCCCAAAAGTCAAGGAAAAAAGTGTTCACAAACACTCTTTACAACAACCTAACTGAAAAATTCAACTATCAATCAATATCGGACTAGATATACAAACTACGTGTTATTCATATACAGTAATTGAATATCATACAACGAGAATAACAAATTAGTCATGCCTAACATAACCAACCGTAACTTCAGCATGAAGCAAAAGAAAGAATTGTACCACTTTTTCATTTATATAACAAATTCAAACCAGGAAATACTAATTGAAAATAATAGATGTCCTGGGAGTTGTTACTCATGGAGAGGGAACATGAACGAGGTCTTTGGAAATGCTAGAACATTGTTTTTTCACGTGTAGCAATCATAAAAATGTGTTCACTTTTTAAAATTTACTGAACTATACAAAAGTTGTGTGTACTTTTGTAGGTATACTATAATTTAGTAAAATCTTTTAACTGTTTCATGGTAATTTAATAAGAATGGAAGAAGCGTGCTATTTCAGCTAATGAGGCATAGCTTTTTCCACCACTGTGTTGAAAGAAAGCTTATTTCTTCCTGGATGTTATTTCCTCTTTCTCAATGTTTTCAACAGTAAATATTGAAGTTATTTGCTGTTAATAAAGGAGAGAAAGAGATTACCATACAGGTGCAGGACATAAATGACAAAAGTCTAAAGTATGTGGAGAGGAAGACGTGAGGCCGAATAGAAACCATGTTTCAGAGACTGAAATCACAGGACTCAAAGTTCAGTTATCTACAGGACAAGGGCAAAGGAAGATAAAAGTCTCCCTAAAGTTGCTGGCTTGATCGACATGAATGATGGTACAATTGAACGTGATCTCTCGCACTTTCTCTCTCTCCCTCTCCCTGTCTCTGTCTCCACTTCCCATCCCCTTCTCTCTGTCTCTTTCTCCCCCTCTCTCTATCTCTGTCTCTCTCTGACCCTCTCTCTTTGAATAATTTTAGTTTGAGGCTTTAGAAGTTTATCCGATGGGCTGAGGCAGGGGGATCCTTGCAAGTTCGAGACCAGCCTGGGCTAAAAGTGAGCTCAAGGCCAATCTGAACTACATTAGGAGACCCTGTCTCAATTAAGAAGAAAAAACCAAAAAAAAAAAAAAAAAAAAAGAAAAAAAGAAAAGAAAACACAGAAGTTTATCCTGGTGGACATACTTTTATGGTATTGAAAAATATGGGTCTGGATATAGTAAAACAGACAAGATTAGAAATATAAATTTGATTCTTTTCAAATGTAGCTTGAGAATGGATGCCACCCTCTTCTCTCCCACCCTAGAGAAATATGTAGCATGAAGAGAGTGAAGACTTGAGGACAGGAACTGGGGCATTTAAGCTAAAGAGGAGATTCCGAGCAAAGAGCCTGCCACGGGGCTGATCTCAGCCACTCTCGCTCTAAGGGCTCCTAGTGTATCGAAACACTCTGCTGATCAAATCATTACCACACTTCCTTGTTTGAGCGTGTACATTCTATATATATATAAATTATTATTAGAATGATTACAGATAGTACTGACTGTTGCATAAAACTTAATTTATTACTCATATCTGAACTATACATTAACCAGAGAACAGTACTGTATTAAATCTGTTATAATAACAGCTATTTCAGGGATATTTCACAGCTTAAGTAAAACTGATGTGAATTTGTGTTACAGCCTCACAGCTAAATATTAGATATCTGTGTCAGATACTCATAATAATCTTCTGGAAAATACACAATTTGGGAACAAACAACATATTTTTAGATGAAATATTCCCAGGTTTGTGTAACAAGATCAAGAAATATTTATAAAATTATCCTAGTTGCTAAAAATATAGTTTCTTTTTCTAAGGCTAGTGGATGATTCCAATTTCCTGGAGATAACAATGTATCCTCTGAACATATACTAACAATACCCAATATTGAAAGAAGCTCATTCTATTTCTTTTTTCATAAATTCATTGTTCTATCTATGGATATTTAACAAATTATTGCAAAAGCTTAGTGACACAAAACAATCTCTATTTTATTGCTTCTTAGAGTATTGGAGCTTAGAAGTGCTGACTAGTCTCCACTAAAAAATAAGATAAAAGCAAACCGCAAAAGTTAAATTTCAGGAAATATATTGATCTCATTTTAAACAGAAAGCTCAAGGTCCTGAGTTCTATCCCATGCATAAAATAATAAACAAAAAAATAAAAACAGACAATTGTATCTAAATCTGGATCCAGCAGTATCTGGGATGGAAATTTGAGAATAAAAATGAAATAGATGATTTTAGATATTTGTAGATGGCATCCAGTAAGTGATGTAGCAACAGCAGAGGAAAAACTAGTAATTTTTGATTGCTTAAATGAATGAAGATAAATTTCAAATCCTCAGCTTATAAAAATAAACATTATCCTTGACCTTTTTCACGGCTAATGACAGAAATTAACACATATTCCCAAATGTCTACATTCTCGAATTTTCATACACTTCTTTTTGATGCTCAACTTTTAGAGAAAAGGAACCCACAACAATTGTGATTTCATTTATGCAGCCTTTGTGTATAGTATGCTACCTAGCTAATTTATAATCCCCCAAACCAATCTTTGGCTTTAAAGTTATCTTAAATTAGGTATTATTTCTTATTTTATAAATTGGAACCTTGAGTCTCAAAGAGTATACATACATATATGTATGTTATGTATACAAACATGGTTATATATACTCACAAATACACATGAATATATATGCATTATAAACATTTCTAAAGTATAATGTTATATTCTATATAACATATTTTAAAACATGTTCTATACTTAGAACATGTTATAATGTATGTAATATATATGTATGATAGGAATATTGTATGCATATTTATGACTTATGATCTATGTATGCACATTACATGTGTGTTGTTATACACATGGTAAAATATATCATATATTTATTGTGATATAGTTATATGCTTATATATCTCTTTAGAGGGAAACATATATCTTTGGAGGGAGAAGTATATTTTACTTTTCAGATTGCTTACCTTCTGTTTCTTCATGAGGAATTAATTACTTAATTCCTCATTTAAGAAACATGCAATTAATAGCCTTAGACGTCTCATCCTACTCTGCAGAATGGGGCATGCCAAAATATCTCTTGAATTATACATTTATTCTCATGTATACTGAAGGTAAAGTTTCTGGTGATGTCTTTAAGAACAACCAAAACTGAACCAATAGTAATTACTATCAGCATGTTTTGTGGTAGATACAGCATACAATGTATTTCTAACCCGAGTTTCAAAAACAAGCCCATGCCACAGCCATAGTCTGAGCTATAATGCCTATTTTTCTTTCCATGATCAGCCGTACTGAGTTGGCAGGTGTGAAAAGTGGAGGTCACCATGATGTGATTGGGCAGGGCAGGACCAGTGCTGGCGTGATGCACTGGTCTGGCTTTCAATCATCTTAATAGCACCCTACTGAGCCAAAGTACAAAGAACTTGATTAGTATTTGTTTGATACTGATTAGAGATATTTGTGTAAGACCTTCATTTGCATTATTCTTAAGAAGAAATGACCTACCCAAAAGAAGAGGTTAGGGATTCTGGATTCAGGCATGCTTCCAACACTCAGCAGTATGTCTTACTGCATCCTACCTCAAACATTGTCTTGGACCCACAATTACCTAAAGACTAACTCACAATTCCTGCACAGGCGTTTTAAGCATTTTATATGTTACCTGCTTACATCTCCTGTCCTTTCCCACTCCCCTCCATCTGCAGAACTTTGAGATCCAGTCAAACTGAACCATCTCAGTTATAGTATTATGTTATGCTTCACCTGCTTTTCTCTGAAGGTATTCCCATTGGTTAAGGGAACAGGAACATTTCTGAAATCCCAAAAATTTAAGTAGAACGCCATGCCAATCCAGTGTTGAGCTGTATATAATGTACAGGTAAGATCAGCCCATGCCCAAAGGTAAAGGGTAAGAGCTGTTACTAGCCACAGTAGAGCTGAGGAGAGAGAATTGAGCACATATCTGAGCCCAGTCAGGAGAAATGAAGGCAAGATCAGAGAACCACAGCCCAAAGGGAATCCGGGACACCCCATAAAAACCTCTGGGAGGAGGAAGTCAGGCCTAAGGCAAGCTCCATGACTGAGCTAACACTGTACTTTATTTTTTTTTCCCTAGGCTATAACCTAAGATATTGTTTGAGTCTACAAACCAGTTCTGAAGAACCTCAGACCAGGAAGGATATTTCAGGGCAGGAGGTGTGTATGTGCTTCTCCGGTGGAAGATATAGTGAAAATTCATTGTAAGAACACGTGAAAGATTCACTTCCTAGCTCTTACAAGGTGAAGCTGTACATATGGCCTCTTGTCTGTTATTAAATAATTAAGCAAATGTCAAATCAAAATAACTTAATCAGAACTGGAACCTCAGAGATACCAATCAGACTTAAAGAAAGGTGAGAAATATCAAATTATTTTCAAGTCCATAATTCAGAGACAAAGCTACCCATAGTGGTAAGTTCTTCCAACAATAGGTGATGAGATTGCTCTGTTTGTGAGCTGTTCTTGTCTCAAAAGTGACTGATTTAGAAAATCACAGGCTGTCACTCAGAAGAAGCTGATGGACACACAATTATCTGTAGCCTTTAGGACCTTTGGAGTTTAAGAAGAGCAAATGTGAACATTATCAGTATATCCATAAGCCACAAGAACATTGGTCTGCTTTCTTTTGAAATGCTATGTACTGCCTGTGAATGGTGTAAGCTCAAAGGGAATAGAGAAAATTTATGGGAGAACAAAACATCAATAAAGGAAAATCATGGCCATCACCAGTAAGGCCTTTCTTCTGCCAGATTTAGTAAATACCTATTTACCCAACACCTTAAACTTCAGAGCTCCTGGAGAGAAGTGGACAAAAAGTCATTGGTCCTTTGACTACAACAGACAGAAAAATGCCCTACTGAGGCAGCATCTGAGATGATTCCATACATAAAGACAGTTGACCAAATTCTTAATTATCCCATGTAGATAATAGAAAGTCTCTCTTTGATACAAAAGATTTCAGATTTTGTCAAAGAAAGATGACTTATTTTCAATATCACCATTAGTCCTCATTGGGGAAAATTCCATGCATCTTCTAAATTTATATACTTTTAAAAGGATGAAACCCATCAAAGCCTGAAATTTTCTAGGCAACCCATAACACTCTAGGTTGTCTGTTGGTAAGTACATGCTGCTTTATGGACTCTACTTACTTATTTAATGTGAGGAGTGAAAAGATTATCAGAGATGCTATTTAAAAGTTGCTGTAACTATATAAAATCTTAGATATCTTAGGCTCATCCTGCCTTCCTGCACTGCCCCAAATCCACAAATATAAACTTCAATGCATGATTTAGTGAACATTAAATCAGTGAGCTCAATGTAGGGATTGAGTTGATTTCGTAAGGATAACAGAAGCCACACAGAGCAGAACAAGGGCAGCAAGCAGAGAGAGAGGAGGAAACATAAGAAAAGGAAAGAAGCAAAGCAATTTAGGAAGGGAATTATGACTTCTCTTGTTGGTTTACACATGTTCTGAGGATATAATAATCTTTGCTAAGAATGAAATTTTGCTTCATTTCAGTTTGACAGAGGCCAGTTTTGTTTCAGTTTGATAAAAACTATTTCCATGTACAATGTGCTGAGTTCATCGGCAGGAAAAAGGGTTTGAACCCCCATATCTAAGTTTTGAAGC
This sequence comes from Dinomys branickii, assembly GCA_004027595.1. Classification (NCBI taxonomy): domain Eukaryota; kingdom Metazoa; phylum Chordata; class Mammalia; order Rodentia; family Dinomyidae; genus Dinomys; species Dinomys branickii. Next base: position 56,191 of record PVLD010010017.1, on the reverse strand, counting down.
CTGAACTACGCTAAAACAATCATAATTCTATTTGCACGACAGAAATGTCTGCCTTTGATACCCACGCCCTCCCCTCCACGAACACAGACTCTAAAACAAGGATTTAGGTCTATAGTGACTTCAGTGTTAAGTCCATCCACCACATCCACACAGGACCCGTGAGCATTAGCTTATCTGGAGAACAGGCCTTTGAGATGTAATTAAGCCAATGTTCTTAGTATGATCATATAATTGAGCGGCCTTAGGTATAATGACAGGTGTCCTTAGAAGAGGAGGCAAGATATTTCACAATAGAAGAGAAGCCAATCTTATGACAGAAGCAGAGATTGGAGTTACCCTGTCCCAAACCAAGCAATGCCCAGAGGCAAGAGAAACTGAAAGGGGACAGTAAGGATCCTTCTCTAATGCCTCCCAGGAGCACATGGAGCAGTTGACATCTGGGTTTCAGATATTTGGCCTTCAGATTTGTGATTTGTTATAGAAGCCACAGAAAATGCAAGCAAGGTTCAAGTAACATACTGGTGAGGCCGAAGAAAATACAGAAAGGGAAACAAAGTGAGACAGTGAAAGAGGGGGTAGCCCGAAACAGTGTTACCTGGGTATCAGGTTAAGCAGTTTTCCAATGGCTGAGAAATTCTTAATGTTGCTAGTGAAAGCCTGGGAGACAGCATAAAATATGTGCTTCAGAGTTAGTAGATACCCACAGCAAGAAGCTGGGGTATTTATGCTCACTCCAGTGAGCCTTTGGCTAAGATCTCTTCTGAGATATGTTAGGTCCCTGGGACTTGAAGCTCTCATGTGTATAGCAAAGTAAGCTCCAGAAGCAGGAGAATGATACCACATCATGAGTGGAAAGTCTGAGCACAGAGAAGTAAACCCAAAGGAAGTGTTACAGTTGTTTATGCTCACGGTTTTCTGGGAAGAATGGAGTACAAAACAGAAGAAAGCAAACTTAGAGCAAGTATCTTTATTATAGGTTCTAAGAGAATGGGTGGTCAAAGCAGGTTAACTGGGGTTAGGATTAACTAAACAAAATGTTTTAGCAGGTGCTAGGATATAGGAACTGCCTCTAGTAATCTGGTACCTGGTCTTAAGTTGCTCAGGGTAGGTGGATAGTGGCTCTGACTATGAGATCCCCCCTAAAGGAGGTGGTTGGCGGTGTTAACTTATTTCGCTGGCTAAGAAGCAGGACTTATTTCTCTTCATGGGCACAAAAGAGGGTCTTCATTTAAAAGTTTTAAAACGATGGTATTAAAAAATTACAAAATTTTAATTGAATAAGTAAAAGAATTAAATAAATGGAAGGATATTCCATGCTCATGAATAGGAAGAATCAAAATGTCAGTTCTTCCCAACTTGACCTATAGATGCAATGCCATCCACATCAAAATCTAGCAAGTTGTTTTGTAGATATCTGAAGTTTATATGGGAAAGCAAAAAGACTCAAAATAAACAACAGAATATTGAAAACAAAGTCGGATGATTGATACTAATGGCCTCAAGACTTACTTCTAAAGTTAGAGTAATCAAGACATTGTGACAATGGCATAAAACAGATCAGTGTAATAGGATGGAGGGCCCAGAAATAAACCCACATAAAATGACAAAAATGTAAAGGCAAAAATACAATACAGGAAAAAGTATTTTCAACAAATGGTGTTTAAAGAACTGAAAGCCTCAATAAAAGTAAGGAAAGAAAACAATTAATCTAGACAACAAACCTCACACTTTCCCAAAAGTTAACTCCAAATAGAACACAGTGCTAAAGGTGGAATGCAAAGGATAAAACACACCTAAATTCAGTCCATGCTCGGCTGTCTTCACAGCAGAAGGTCTGTTGGAGGACAGCTACAAAACTCCTGGGAAGCAGGAAACAGAGTATTTAGGGAGGTGTCAGGAACAAGAATGTATTCTTCTAGGTCACAGCCCCAGTGACCCACTCCAACCAGACCCCACCTCCCTAACAGCACATTCAGCTGCTGAACCCATGAATGGATGAATCTACTATGAATATAACATCTTTATGACCAAACATTTCCCAGCTTATGGACTTTGGGGAGACATCCTAAACCTAAATCAAATATTCTACCCCTGGTTCCCAAAAGACTTATGCAAAATTTATTGAGTTCATCTCTAAAAGTAATCAAAGTTTTAACAGTTTCAGCATTCCTAAAATGTCCAAATCGAAGTCCCCTTTGAAACTCATACAAACTCTTACTCTGTAAGCTCCTATTAAAAAAAGAACATTAAATACTCCCAGTTTATAATGGCATAAAATAATCATTCTCATTCCAAAAGGAAGAAGTAGGGGATTAGAAAGAAAGAGGACAAAGCAGGGCAAATGCTAGATCCGTATCTGGCACCCCAGGCAAGTTATAGGGAAACATGAGCTCCGAAAGTCTTAGTCAGCCTTGCCAGATATAGTCCACGTGAGCTCTCTTAGGCTGGTTCTGTTCACTGTCTTCAGCTTTCCTTAACAGACATTCCTTGTGCTTGGCATCTCCAATTTCCTGGGTCCTCACTACACTTTAAGCCTCACTTTCATAGCTTCAACCATTGCCATATTATGGCACAGACTGTGACCTGTCTCACACATGTTCCCCTGGCCTCCCTGGCCTACACTGAAATTTGGGTGGAAATCTCCATGATCCCATAACTCTTGTATTCTGCATACTTGTAAAACCAGCACCATGTAGACGACACCATGGTCTACCAACAGCTCAAGAGAAGCAAGGCTCCCTTGGACCATAGCTGTAGCATCCTCTGAGTACCTGGATGGCTGAACAAAGTGAAAGGAATCTGAGCGAACCAATTACCTAGGTGGCCCTTCTGCAGAAGCAGGTGAGCCGCACTCTTCTCAAGTAAAAAGTTTATACTTTTACGCCACTGAACTTGTAATAGGTGGGGTCTTGCTAATTTCTGAAATTCCTTTAAGTCATCACCCCTACTGTTCTGATACAAAATACTTGGCTTTTTTCTAATGCTAATATCTGCCAAAACTAAGCTCTTCTGGGCTCAATTTATAAGCACCTTTGTGATGAAACTGCAAATTTTTCAATTATCTAGTTCTGCCTTGCCTTTTTTTCCTAATTCTCATTGTAGGTCTGGACAAAAAATGGCAAGAAGTACCCATGGTACAGTTTGAATTTTGGGGTTCCTTGAAAATCCCACAGCCAGAAAAATTAGTTCACCATCTTTAAATTTAGCTGCACACAGTGTCTTAGGACATAGGCAGGATGTACATGAGCTTACTGCCAGAGTGTAGCATAGATGACATCTAGTCCAATTTTAAATAGAACACTCATGAGCTTGGCTGTTACTTTTCACAATCCTATTTGCATTCTGGTATTTTGAGTACCAACCAGAATTTCTCATCAATATTTGCTTATAGTATTCTAGGGCTTCTCTAGCCAACATCTTTAAAATTTACAAATTCTTCCTGCAAAAAATTTCCAAAGACTTCTAAATCACATGGTCATATACAGTCACAGTAACAGCCCCACTTCCGGTACCAACTTTCTGTATTAGTTACTTCCCCATCACTGGGACAAAAACACTTGATACCCACCACTTAGAGGAGTAAAAGTTTATGTTGGCACACGGATTTCAAGGACTAAGTCCCTGGTTGGTTGTGGCCAAGGAGAAAATAGCATGGCCAAAGGGCTCAACAAAAGACAACTGTTCAATTTATGCCAGCCAGGAAACGCAGCATGAAGGGAGAAGCCAGACACACGAATATACCCCTCCACATGTGCCCCTCAGTGATCTATCTTTAACCAGACCCCAGCTCCTGACGACACACTCAGCTACTGAACTCCTCAATGGACAAACCCACTTAGGAATACAGCGCCCCTATGATGCAATCACTTTCCAAACTCAAGTGACTTTTCAGATCTAAACTATAACACCCCCTTATCAAAATATTAAAAATAAGTACTCACTCATGTTTTATTCAGCCTGCATGTATTTATTGAGTAACTAAACCAGGGACTACCTTCTCAGGATTTGGTGAATAAGACAGATAAATTGTCATTTCCTTGTGCATTCTGTATGCCACATAATAAAGGTGAGCAGGGGAATCACAGTAAGCCACTAAATAAGTAAATATATACAGTAGACAGACAATGACCCTTTGTTGATAAAGTCTTTATATATGGTATAGCAATAACTACAAATTAAATGTTATGAAAAGCTTATTTCAACATCAAATAGCAACATCTCAGTTTCCAAGACATCTTTTTATCATTTGGTGCTGGGTAAGTGCCACTTGATATCTGTCTTTACCATACTCTTACATTCAGCTGGCCCTTACCAACAGTGTTTTCTTGAAAAAGGATAGCTAATTTTAAATACAAAGATCAGAAGTGACAGATCTTATTTCAAATGGTCGCTAAGGGACCATGCTATATAAATTAATTAGTAAATATCAACACAGAGAAAAGAAGGTCTTCCCATTTGAGAATGGAAAACTATTCCCTGGTGGATGGGAAAAGTCCACCAAGGAGTTTTTCATGCATGCCAATGATATCATGATATGAAAATTTCTTGTTCTTCTATGTGTTTTGATTTTTCTCCTCCCTTCATCTTTTGGTGTTTTCCATAGTATTATTTACTCCTTTTGAATTTTTGTTTTTGTTTTCTGGATGGTTGTTTGGTCTGTTTGTGCTTGTTTTATATTTGTTTTTATACTGGGGACCTGGAAGATGAGAGTAATAGAAAGGCAACCACATTATTTTTATCTTTTAAAATGAGGACAGAAGATATCATTGCCTGTAATAGGGCAAAGATTGCAGAGATACTGTTTATAAAAGTTTTTGACAATTAAGTTAAAATGTCTGGAAGTATTGTTTCAACTATATACAGGGCCAGATAGTTTTTTATCAGAGATAGAAATATTTAGGGTAATTTCTGTGGTAAATAGATTAGCTAAGAAATTAATTATATATTTGTGTTTATATTCTTTAATCCTTTACGTAGTGCTGCTGATTTGTAAATACTTTGTTTAAAGTGATGGTTGGTTGTCCTTTTAAAAGCTTTTACTATTGTAAGGATCACATATAGAAATATCACAGTGTCTCCCATAAATGCACAAAACTATGAAATGAGGTAGAACTTTGACTCAGATAAGTCATAGAAATTCTAGCTCTTGCAGGCAAAAAGATCAAGATAACATAATAGTTTGTCAAATGACAAGTTAGTAGAATTTCATGAATACTCATGAGAGGAAAAACAGCATGTTTCTAGTATGTAAGCCTTATAAACATCATACTGCACTAAAATAAAAGTGAGGGAAAGGTGAGGAAAATGTAAAAATAAATAAATCCTAAAGAAAAAGTAAATTGTTTACCAGTTGACTGCACTGTTGGAGAGTTAACCCAGTGCCTTCACAATGAGCTACCATCCAAGTCATTTTATTCTAGTTTTTAATTTTATGACAGGATCTCCCTAAGCCACTAAATTGCCCAAGCTGGGCCTGAACTTGGAATTCTCTTGCCTCATCCTCTCAATGTGCTGGAATTACAGACATGAGTCACCACATCTGGCTGAATTGTTTTTTTAATGTCACCATACCTGTCAACCATAGGAACAATTTTATTTTTAATAATAGATGTAAATTAGTTATCCTTACTCTACATATTCTTTTCATTAAAACTAACTGAAAATAAATTATGAGTAGCTAGAACAATACTAACTTAATATCAAGAAGACATAATTGTTTTTTCTTTTTTAAAGTTAATTCTCAAGGAGGTAACTAAGAAAATTCTTTGTACGTCAAATATATTTCAAGGTGTCTATTCATAGAGCAAGACTTGCAAACTCCAAATTCAAGTAAGCTTTACACTTTTGATATTGCTCTAATGAGGAGTGACAAAGTCATACTCATGCCCCTCTCACTTGCTGTTCTACAAAATTTCTCTTCCCTTTACTTACACATGCAGTCCCACAGGATCTTGATGGTACTGCACTGGAGGAGAATGAGCTACTTCCTTTCTCAAGTGCGAGCAATTATTGAAGGAATGGAGGAAGCTAGCACCTTAGAAACTTCACTGTCACTTGAAATGTATTGAGCTGTACACCGTGTTACATATATATTTTAGAAGGAAGTTGGAATTTGATTCCATAAAGATGCAAGAGTAAGATATCACAGTGCACAGTGAGGTTTCTGAAATCTAAGCATAGCATTGCTTATTTACCTATTCTGTCCTGGGAGGAAGTTTGTACTAGATGTTGGGGAAAATCAATGTAGCCAAGCAATGTTGTCTGATCAGTAACATTTATGTGATGTTTGTAGCACCGCTAATATTTCCTGAGGGCTTTTATGAAACTAAATGTTTAAGAGCATACATACTAGACTCTTTCTTTTTTCCTGTTTAATTTTTTTTTATTTTAAAGATAAAAGAATGAAAACATATTAATAAACACAGACATAAAACAACACAAAAGCAATAAAAAAGTACAGAATTTCAGGCAAAGTGATAGGAAATTAACAGTGGTTGTTGTATTACATATTGTTATCTTCAAATTGGTTACTCAGATAAACAGATATAGGCATGTAAGAATGATCAAACAATTGGACAAGAGAAAGGAAGAGAAAAGAGAACACTAGACTCTTGGTGTTGCTTTCTAGTTCATTTATGTTACTTCTACAAACCTGTTGATGTTGTCGTGGCTTACACCAGCATCTTCTCTGAAAGTTAACAAGGGTAAATGAGCGTGTAGGGGAAGACCGGAATAAAGAGATTCTTACCACCACTGAACACCACTGTGACTCTGGTATGGAACCAAGCATGTTTGTTGTTTTCTTCCCTCCTTTCCAAAAGTTTGAGGGAGTGGAGTTGTCATGCTGGAAAGGTAGGTGCATTCCGGCCCCAACTGTCAGGTTCTCCCTTTCATTTGATTCAAGCAGCACACAAAGTATGTGAGGAGAGGTTGCTTCTGAACTGATGTTTGTTGGTCAAAAAGTGAAACAGAACCAGAAAATAAGGGGCTAGGACATGTGTCACCACGGGAAGGACACTTTTCCCTTACCAAAGTGCCTTCCAGATGCACAGAATGTCATGTTTAGTATTTACCTTGTCAAATGGAAAACTCTTGCTCCCTTTCTGCCTACTGTCTAGTTTGTATGTATTACCGTACCCTCAAAAAAGAAAAATCTTCAGAGGGAGGGAAATCCATGTACAAAATAGCTTGTGTTTTGTAGTGTTGAACTGCCTGAAATTATTATAAAGCCTTCTCAACTAACAAATACTTAGTTTAAAAAAATACAGAAATAAAACAAGCATTTTTTCAATGAAAAATAAGATTTTTACAGATCTGCTATGATTACTGGGCAGATAAGGTTTCTATTTGCCACTGTCTAAAGAAAACTATTGTAGGCATCAACTTCCTATTGAGTTTTCAACTTCAGAGTCTAAAGCAAGTCCAGTGGCACAAATTGTGGGAGGTTGAAGCAGGAGTATCACAAGTTTGAACTCTGCTTGGGCAATTTAGTGACTTAGTAAGACTCTGCCTCAAAAAATGAAAAGACGCTGGGGATGTGGCTCAATGTGGGTTCAATCCCTAGTACTGATAGCGGGGAGAAGCTGCAGCTGTCTATCAGCTATGCACTGTCTATCTATGAGCTGTCTATCAGCAACTAGCTCTGTGAGTTGACACTCGAGGCCTGTAACCCTAATTTATCAAATGAATGCCTGTCTTGAAATCATCTTTCCCTGGCAGAAACTCTAATGGTGTTCTGCAAAAGAACCAGCCTGGCACCCTGAGAGGAACCCCTGGGCAGCTGGCAGACAATGGGCTCCCCCTAGGGGCCGCCCAGCCCTGCAGAGGAACAACTCCCAGGCTGGTTGCCAAGAAACCAAGGCCGCAGTGCTGTTGACAGAAACCAGAGCGGGGGGATCTCCTTTCTGCTGCATTGTTGGCTTAGGCAGCATCATCTCTCCCTAGCACATCAGCTGAGCACAGATCAAGTGTTCACCCTCTAAAGCCAAGTTCAACCCCCTGAATCCAATGGAGAAACTTCCCTGTCTCACTTTCTCCTTCCCCACAGCCATCCCTCTACCCTCCTTTCTTTGGTCTCTGTATTTGTTTTCAGTAGTTGCTGTTGCAAACAGGAGACAAAGCTGGAGGAGCTTGTTCAGGAAAATACATGGCAGGACTCCAGGCCTCAGCAAAGCAATGCAACTTAACGCGAGAATTTTCTTCGTGGGGCTTCATAACTAGAGCTCGTTGCCTTCTGAAACCTCAAAGAACAATTCTGGTCTTAACTTTGACCTCAGTGAGAGCCATGAGGTTTTAGAAAATACAACTTCAAAAGAAAGCTCTAACGAAATTCATACTGTATTTTGTGATTAGTGTATTTAGGAAGCATTATAAGATATATATTTGTAAGATGTTTCCTAGGCCACATATTTTATTATTCTGATGACCCTCTGAATAGTTCTCTTGTGCGTTAGAAAGGATTTTACAATATTTTTTTACCATCTCAGATCTATGTCCCAGCATCTCCTTCTTGGTAAGGACCTCCTTTAGTATATTACTTACAACTGCAACGCATATTCCCTCACCAGAACACCTCATTCCCTGCCTTGTTTGATTTTCCACAGTGTTTGAGTGAGTCACGGTTCTGTCAGGAAATCAGAACCACTAAGAACATGTGTTCTTATACAAATAAGACCTGAGACAGAAGTCAGGGTCAGAAGATGGGCCCAGGGCACAGGCTGCAGAAAACGGTACTATACCAGCCCACTTGAAGCAGGACAGCAGAGGGAGAAGGAGGAAGTGGCATGAGGTTGAAGGCACTGAGGCTGGGGTTGCCCAGTTAGAGTGGAGGCCTAGGAGAACTAGTCCATACAAAGGAGTGCACTGCCTCTGCCTCTTCTGCTCAAGCTGAGATTTCTCTGGCTCAGCAAGGCAGTGCAAGAGCCATACTCAGATCAGAGGAAAATAAGAAGCAGAGTCTTAGGGGCTAATCTATATCCGTCCATGATGACCTGAGGGTACGGCTGCTACTTCACTTTTAACTTTCAAATCTTGTACAAAAATCCACTTTGGCCATCTCTAGCCAGAAACCATACAAGGAAAGAGATTCTGAGACATGATCTATCTAAGACGATTGGACACAGTACAAAACTACCACAGTGTTTAACCTCCCATGTTATATACTGTACATTTAAATTATATGTGTCTTTTTTATCTGTATGTAAACACATATATAGATCCTACAGTGAAATGTGAACTGGATTTATTGCTACGGAACTCAGAGCTGGCAAATCAGACACACAGTTGTCTGGGCAGCAAGACCTGCCCTGGGGTCTCTTGGTTTGGCCTGAAGTTTGATTCACTATGACTGCTGCAAAACCTGTGTATCTGTTAGGATAGTTTTCAATACAAATCGAAGCAAACAAGACAAAGTAACTTAAACACTCCAGGAGAGTTGTTATTTCACATAATTGAGAAGCTCAGCCTTAAAGCATTAATTGATCAGAGTTCCACGTGCATTTTTCTTTGGGGTTTCTTGTCTGTTTCTATTCTATTTGTTACCCTCTGACTGGCTTCGCAAGTTGACATTTAAAGCAACAGCTGCTACCTGTTTCCTTAGACACATTTATGAGAAAGAGCAACTTCATCACCCTTCAATGATAACCCGAAGGATTATGCTAATTGGAGTCCCTTCCAACCAATTGCCATATCCTGGCTTAGGTCAGGGTTATCTGAAACAGTTATAATGTGGAAATGGGACAGAGGACCTGTTATTCTAGTACAGGGCCCAGGAGTTTGCCAAGGGCTGCTATTAAAAAAAAAAAAAAAACAACCTTAAAAGTGGGTGGTTTAAACAACAGAAATTTATTTGCCTTTAACTCTAGAATCTAGAAGTTTAAGGTCAAGACAGCGGGTCTGGTGTTTTCCTGAGACCTTCCCTTTTATTTGGCCTAAACGGCCCAGGTCTTGCTGTGTTTTCGTGTTCTCTGTGCAGTGCTTCCCTGTCTCTGTTGCTCATCTCATGAGGACGCCAGTCCCATCTGAGCTCCGTTCTCATGACTTCTCTGACTCTTTCTTTTTCTTTTTTTGGCCTTTTTGAGACAGGATCTCACTATGCAGCTCAGGCTGGCCTTGAGCTCATTTTGTGGCCTAGGCTGGTCTTAAACTCACAACAATTCTCCTGCCTCAGCCTCCTGAGTGCTGGGATTACAGGCGTGCGCCACCACATCCAGCAACTTCACTGACTCTTAATTACCTCTTTTAGGCTTTATCTCTAAATATAGTCAGGTTGAGGGCTAAGGTTTTCACCGTATAAAGTTAGTCCATAACAGATGCTGATAACGGACATAACTCTCTCCAACAGTATGACAATAGCGTAGAGGAAAAAGAGGTTAGAGAATCAACCAAAATGTTCATTATAGCACACAAAGTATCCCAATGTCAGTGCCCTTCACCCATTATTTTTAAAAATGGGCATCAGTTATTATGCAGTGATCTGCCCCAGGATAAAGAACTATTAAATGCGGCTCCCTGGGCTGTAATGTTTTGCCTAAGCAAACATTTTTTAAAATTTTCTAAGGACCTCTTGTCTCATGATGTACTCCACACACACACAAAAATACCTTCTTGTTTTAATATAATAGTAAATATTACATACTGTATTTGTCAGGATTTTTACTTAAAAATTAACATATTTAAATGACCACAAGAAGCTCCAAAGATTTTCGAAAAGCTTACTTTCATATAACATCGGACTTTCCAATCTTTTTGACAACACAGAATTTTCCCCAAATCTGACCTATGGCACCTCCCCCAAACACGTTTTGGGAAATGCTCATCTCCGGAAATGTTACCATTCATTCGAAGTAGGAAACAAGGAACCAAAGGAGAGCACACACAGCAGGTGGGATGAAGCCGTGGATATAACATGCACAGTGCAGGGCCTTGAACTACATATTAGTCTGATTTAGTTGTGCTTTGCTTTTTTCTCTTCTGTGTAAGGATTGCCATTTGCTACCTGGGGAAGGAAGCTCACACGTCTCAGCATTAGTATTTGGCTCTAACAGAAGAGTAGCTCTGGTGCTCAGTTCACAGAAGCCGCTCAAGCAGAAAACCAGAAACCGTGCAATCATTGCCTGCCTACACCTGTTGCAGCCACAGGCTGTGAGAGAATGAAATAGAACCAGGGACGTTAAGGTTCCAGAATAATGAAGTGTCTGTGCCAAAATCACTGTACACTAAGAACTCTGAAAAGCAGGCAGGTAAGAAGCCAGTGACCAACAGGAAAAAATCAGCGGCAGCAGCCCTGAGACAAGAGAAGCCCAGAGCTTCAATTTGCAGTGACTGCACCGGCTCATGTGCCAGGAGCCCCACTCCACCCGCTTGCTCTTGGGATCCTCTTTCCAATTTTAAACACTTGGACACCATAAGGAGTGGATGCTTCCAACACATAACCCGAGACATCTGTTAAAGCAAAGTAAAATAGAAAAACCTGAAGGTAATTTGGAGCCTTCCAAACACCTGTGAGTCAGACAATGGACAAACCTTCCCTTCCTTGAAAGCACAGATGAGCTTGAACCTTCTGGGCATTTCAGCAGTTTACCATCTGTACCAATAACCCTTTCTGCAGCACAGAGTCTTCCAGGAGAATGTAAAATCCAGGAACCCAGGTAAGGAAACATGTTTACACCTGCTACATCTGTTCAATCCTTTCTAGGCTCTGCTTTGCACTGGACTTTCTGTGCAGCCACACCTTTAAATCATCTTGCCTGTTTACGTTTCATATATGTTCCATGAAAGCAGAGCAGAAGAAAAGCAAAATCAACTGTGGGAGCTCTGTAGACTGGAGTTATGTTTAAAGGATACACTATCTCTATTTTCCTTTCATCATAGACAATCACGGAATCTGTCATCATTAATAAGGTTAAGTACGGCTCTGGAGGTAGGTAATAAAATCACAAAAGATGGGGTGGTTATTAAATCGGTCGTTTTGGAAAGTAAAATCTTTAGGCAAGCTAAATGCAGTAAAGCAGCTGATAAAAACTATTGGCATCCTCATTATTTTGTTATGAAATTTTGTTTTTTCAGAAGATAAAGAAGATCCTCTGCAAAGTACTTTATGACACTTAAAAAATAAAGAACAATGACAACCAAACCACCCAGACAAAGAACGCAGCCATCCTTCTTTCTTCTAGGAAGAATATAAACAACATGAAATGAGATCTCTCTTCCCAAGAGAGGTAGATTCAGCAGATTGTGCCCCAAAGACAATCAAAACTTCAGGAAGAAACAGGGTGACTCAGAGAATACACTCTATGGAAGTGAGGTATGAGACTTGGAAGTATTCACTGGGTTGGATATAAATCCTATATGAACACAAATATTGTATACATCACAAGCCACTGAGAAAGGCCCTGAAGATTGGTCAAATTGTGGATACCAAATAGGATAACAGTTTTGCAGCAACACATTTTTTCTGATGGTTCAAAGCATTTAAGCCATGATGGTCAAGACATAATTAATATTTTCACTACATGGAGCTATTTTGTATTTTATAAAAATATTGACATTGATATTGAGAACTTTTGGGGAATCTATCATCAACAGGTGGCATGTGAGTTGACAATGGTCCCTGTTTTAAGACCAACCATGACTGTGTTGAAGTTTTTCGTTGGGATCTATTATTCATACCCATCCAAAAATAGAATTGACTCTAAAGCCCAAAGTTTGAAAGCAAAATCATCTACAACAGCATTGCCAGCCCATGTTTTCTAAGTTTACAATGAATCTACTGAGATAAATGATACCCCAGGGTATGAAAAACAATAGCACAGTTCCAAAAAATTTACTCTACAATTCTTTCTGACCACGATTGTAAAAGAACTTAAGAGTTTTCTCCATCTAAAACACACTCTAACCTTACAACAGAAAGGCTTTACTCAGTTCTTAAAATTACCTTAGATACTAGCAGTTAAAGTTTTTATAAGATCACTGACAGATAAATCCAGTATACTGTGTCTTTTTCCCTAATAAAACTGACAACGTGTTCTTCCTTCCCTTTCTGAAAGAAAGGGCATCAAAAAACTGATAACTTATGACTTATCCAGGTAAACAGAAAATGAGGAGGCAGTTTGTCCCAAGTCTGCCGACCCTACAACTGTAGAACACTAATCTGCTACCACTTCCTTTTGGGACTGTAGAGTAAATGTGCAAAGAATCTAATGCCTAATGGTAATAGTTTGTATTTATATTTCTTTTAGCAAAGTAGGATTTCAACTCTATTATTATATGGGAAAAATGTCACACTACAGATCCTTGCTATTGAGAACCAAGGACAGAACTGGATATCTTTATCCAGTGTCCTTGACATGATAAAACCAAAAGCTCTAATAACTTATGTAAACTCAGGGGAGCTCTGGTTGTCATTGCCAGAGCTACAAAATAACCACACAATGGGTCTGTGATAGAGGTGAGATTTGAACCTAGGTTACCACCTCTCAAGCTAGTATTCATTTCACTACAGCTGACTTGAAATCAACATCATTCTCTTAGGTCAATAGAGAGCATTACTTTATATTGACTTCAGACCAGAGACTAGACTTGTTTATATTATCATATATGAATACGACATTATATGTCATATTTATATCACATTATATATCATATTTATAGCATATTTTATCATATTTATATATCATATTATATGTCATGTTGTCTTTAAATCAACTTACATAAAAGAACTAGCAAGCCTTGGGTAACTAGGGAGCAGAGGGAAAAGATTAGAACGCCTAAATGAAAGCTTGGAACAGACAGCGCTCTTCTGACTTTTTAGGTGGCTGACAATGCCTTTGGTGATGATGCTAACGTGCCATCCCATTCCACACACATCTTACGTTTCATACGGTAGGCCAACCCTTTGTGAGTCTATTTAAAAACTTTAAAGCAAGTTTGTAAGTTGTAGGTGTGTTGTTTTTTTCCTTACAGTGTATGACTTTCAGGGCTCCTTAAAGCTCAGATACTCAAAACTATCTCCACTGTGCACTTTTAGACTATATCTTAACTTTGGGAAAAGGCAATATTTCCTAAAAAACCCTTTGTTAAAATAGAAATATTATACCTGGTAGAGTACAATAAAACTAAGAAAACTGTGATATCACCTTCCTAAAACCATTTTAAATATTAAAAAAAAAACCTGTCTGGATCCCTTGCTATTTGTGGCCCACTCCTAAATGCACTCTACTTTCACTGTATCTAAATGTCAAGTTTAAAGGTCCTGTGGCTTTAAGATTCTAACTTTCATCTTCAACACTTCTACTGAGGATTTTCACCTCTAGGTCAACAGCTTTCCACTGATCTTTCTTGAATACTCATTCTTGACACCTCGCTACACCATGCTGTTCTTCTTCCCATACAGTTTGGTCCTATCATCTCTACCCTTAGGTTTAATTTGAACTATTCTGGTAACCTGAGCTCTGATGATGCCTCCCTTCCCTGAACTTGCTTTCTCTGGATCGTTCATTGGAGAAATTAAACACATTCTATTTTCTATTGCTCTTTAATATTTTGCTATCCAGGCAGACTTCCTTTATAATTACTTCCCACTTTCTATAGAATATAAGGTATACATGCCCAGAAGATACCTCTATGATCCTGAGTATTGAGAGAGGGAAATAACTTTCAAAAGAAAGTCATTTCTTTAACAATCAATTACTAAAGAAACAATTACTGTGTACAGAGCATTTATTAACTATGAATTGATGAAGGTAAACTAGACTATCCATGAACTTTACTCACAAGGAAGTTACGGGTCTAGAGAGGATGCAGAAAAACCAAAATGCCAGGGGTGAGAAAGTATGACCAAGAGCCCACTCCCTTGCTTTGTTTGCTTTGGCAGTCTCATAACTTGCCTATGTAATTTTAGGCACTGAAACCTCTAACATCTCTAACTGGATTTATGTTACTATTGCTGTTAGAGATACTTTTCTTACTGATGAAAACCTCAGATCTCATTTGGTACTACTTTGTCATTATGTAAATTGAGTGCCTACTATGTGTCAGGTGTGGCACTGATTTTCATGTCACAGGTTTATTAAAAAATGAAATGTTATTATCAAAGCTCTAGTTCTGCTTTTACTTCCCCTCTACCCATAGTCAAGTTTCAAGGCCAGATAATATTTTGTCTTAAAGACAGGAGTTGTGGGAGGCTTCTATGGTGATTTCCTTCATTGTCCTCAGTAACTTCTAAGATTCACACTATGTGTCCTCTTCAGTGTGAGAATGATGTGAGCTGCGTGTAACATTCTGACTGCAACTGCCTAGGGAGGATCCTTCAAGGCACAGTGGAAAGAGCTTGGCCTTTGTCCCCGATATAAATGTAATATGATTTCAATTCTTTAAAGCAATGAGGTTGCTGGCCACTGGGAAAATAAAATAAACTCCCTCTCCTTCTCTGGAATACATCAGGGTGCATCATTAGAAAAGTGGAACAGAAAATGTATAGTAACTTGATTTTCAATTTGAAATACAGGCACTTATACATAGCAATGTGAGAAAGATGAGGAGGAGGGAAGTGGGTCCCTGGGACCCAGCAAGGGCCTGAAGAAAGAATTAGAGCCCAGGAGAAGAGTGAAGAAAGGAACCACAACATGGAAGAGGGAGATGGAAAGTGGTTCTTTCTCCCTGAGCCCAAGATCACAGCATGGGAGGGGTAGCTTGAACTTGCAGAGGCACAGTGACTGCTGGAGACCCAAAAGGCCTCCATGGAAAAACACGCCAGTGGAATGGAGAGATGGATACTGAAGACTGCAGTGGCTGGTGAGTTATTGGGTTCAGAGGCCCCCCAGGCATGAGCAGTTGGCTGGTAGCCATTTTGGAAAGGAGCCCACAGAAGTCAGAACTCAGGGCAGCTGTGGGTTGGCTCCATCTAGTGGTTCCAAGTGTCAGAGTGAGCGGCAACCAAGAGCCAGGTCCAAGCTGGCAGGAGCCACTCAGAGTGTTGTGGGCTGAAAACCTCAGGTCCCAGCCTCACAACCAGAAACCAGAAGCAACCTGAGCTTCAGTTGACTAAACGCTCAGGTTTTCTAGGGTTATTTACCACCACCATAGCTCCACTCCTGGGTCAATGACACAGATCTAGGCTCTGTCTGATCCCACTGTCAGCCAGTGGCAGCACAGACATAGTCTGAAGTGAGCATTTGATTTTTTTTCTGCTTTTCTTCCTTTGTTTGCTTTTATATTTTTAATTTTTTCTGTTTTCTTCTTTTTATTGACTGTTCTTATTTTTATACAAGTTAGAACATGGTTTCTAGGGTTTTTTGTTTGTTTTGTTCTGTTCCTGCTTTTGTTTTTCCTTCTTTCTTTCCCTCTAGTCTTCTTCACCAGTTACCAAAGCTTGTGTAATCTTCCTTTGTTCTGCAGTCTTGCTTCTAACCCCTTTCTCTTTTTCTATCTCTGGGGGGTTTTTTTCCTGAATTCCTTTTATCTTTTGTCCTTGTGAGTAAAATTCACCATATTGGGGGATATTTACTATACAAATTTTCCAGTTTGTTTTAGATTTGGTTATACAACTACAAATCCTGCTCATACAGTTAAAGGTGGCAAATTAATAGTTACTATAGTTTGTCATTTCCTAGGGTCTGTTTGATGCTATTGTTATTACTGATTGTACTACTTTAGCCAAAATGACATAATTGTTCTAATTAGTTGTTCTTCCTTGTATGCCAAGATTTAGATTACCTGAGGGTCATAAGCAAATTCTATAGACCAATGCCAAAGAATCAGGGCCTAGGCCAAGTTGCCAGCAGTTTCTCCTGCCCAATAAATTGAACAGGTAAGATCTTACAAAACTCAAAACAAAAAAGCCAGATACACCTGGAAGACATTTCTGAGACGTAATCCTTTCCTAAGGGTTTTCAATACTAGCAAGAATGCTATATGCCATAAACAATTTACAAGCATCGGTGCATGAATTAAAGTTAAAAAAATAGAACATTTGACATGGAAGCAAGATACAATCCAGGACTTCTAGCTCACAAAAGGTGACCTTGTGGGGAATGAGGTGAAACAATTCAAAAGCCACCCATCTGGATTCTCTGAAGTGGTAACAGTAGGAGGAACAAAATAAATAAATCTAGAAAAATTAAAATCATAAATTCTCAGATCACTTCAGAAATGATGAGTATAATGAAGGGTATGATTTGTGAATCTAGAAGAGATACAGATTTTAAAAAACAAGTCTAGGAAAATGATGTAAATTATGAATGTTGAACATGCAAAAGAAATGAAATCCATGAAAAAGATTCAATCAGATATCCAGGAGATTAGAAATTCTATTAAAAGTATACAGAGCAGAATGAACTAAATGTGAGGAAAAAATATCAGATCTAGAAGACAAGGCTGTGGTTAGTGATAATGAAGAGAAAGATTTCTTAAAATCATGGGGCCACAAAAAATAAATCCAACAGCTGCTGGATAATGCAAAGAAGAATAATATAAGATTCACTGGAGTCAATGAAAAGCAGAAGATACCACAAATAACATAAAAAACCTGTTCACAGAAGTAATGACAGAAAACTTCCCAAGCATGGAAAAAGAACCTGACAAACATATAGATAAGGTGTGTAGAATTCCAACTAGCCATGATCAATAAATAAATTAATAAATGAAACAACCCCCCCAAAAAACAAAAAGTACTCCAACTCATATAATAATCATAAGCCCAGAAATTCCACACAAGAATAGAATATTGAGAGCTGTTAAAGAAACCAATCATTTATAAAGGAAAGCCCATCAGAATTATAACAGACTTCTTAATACAAACACTTAATTTAAGGAGAGCTTGAAGTGAAGTATTTCAAGCCCTAAAAAAACTAACCTACAACCTACATTGATATACCCCACAAAATTATTTTTCAAAACGGGTGGAGAAAAAAGATACTTCCATGACAAAGACCACCTGAAGATATTAATGTCCACCAAACAAGCACTCTAAAATATTCTGAAGGGTACATTAAAAGAGATAATAAAGACTACAATCCATGAACCCCAATAGGATGAATCCACCAGATAAGGTAAGTAATTAAACAGCAGAAAGAAAGGGAACCAACAACAGGAAAATAACATGACAAGGATAAGTCAATACATATCAATTATAACCATCAATGTAAATGCTCTTAATTCACCAATCAAAAGAAACAGACTGGCAGAATAGATGAAGAAGCAAACTCCAACAATATGCTGCATGCAAGAAACATATTTACATCAAAAAGAAATTCATAGACTGAAAATCAAAGGATGGAAAACAATACTCCATACAACAGAAACCTGGAAAAAAGCAGGGGTAGCTATTCTACTCTCAAACAAAATGTATTTCAAGTCAAGACTGATTAAAAGAGACAAAAAGGTCACTATATCCTTGTTAATGGAACAATCCAAGAGAAAGAGATAATACTCTTATATGCACCAAATACCAGTCACCGAAGTATATAAAGCAAATGTTAGTGGACACAAAAACATCAAAAAGCAGTAATATAATTGTGATGGGGGACCTCAATATCCCACTGTCACAAATAGACAGATCAACTAGACAAAAAACCAATAAAGAAATACCTGAACTGAACCTAATTTTTTTAAAAATTGACTTAGTAGATGTTTATGTAGTGTTTGACCCCATGACATCAATATACACATACTTCTCAGCCACACATGGGACATTCTCCAAAGTAGACCACATATTAGCTCACAGAACATGCTTATATAAATGTAAAGGAATTGAAATTATTCCATGCATATTATCAGACCAGAGTACAATGAAATTGGAAATCAATGACAAAAGAAACCATAAAAACTTCATACACATGATAATTAAATAACACCTGCCTGAACAGCCAATAGGTTACAGATGGAATTAAAGAAGAAGTTAAAGTTTCTACAGTTAAACAATAACTCTATTACAACATACTGAAACTTATGGGATACAATGAAAACAGTCTTACAAGAGATATTTATAGCACTAAATACCTACATCAGAAAAATAGAGCAAGTTCAAATAAACAACCTAAGGATGGACCTCAAACTTATAGGAAACGAAGAGCAAGTCAACACAAAAGCTCTTATGAGGGAGCAAATTATAAAGATCAGAGCAGAAATTAATGTAACGTAGACCAAGAAAACAATACAAACAATCAATGAGTTAATGAATAAAAGAGTTGATTCTTTAACATATTAAATAAAATTGATAAACCTCAGCAAACTTTATCAGAAAAGGAAAGGCTCAAAATCTTGCAGATATCTAGATCATCAATACCTACTTTGAGAACCTATACTCTAATAAGATGGAAAATGCAGATGAAATGAAAAGATTTCTAGATACAAATGAATTACTAATCTTACTCAAGAAGATTTAAAAATTCTAGATAAAGCAATATCAATCAATGAAATTGAAGATGTAATTAAAAACCTACAAAAGAAAAGCCAAGGCCCTGATGGATTCTGTACTGAATTCTACAAGAAATACAGAGAAGATCTAATGCTACTACTCCTCAAACCCTTTCCTGAAACTGAAAGGGAAGCAATATTTCCAAAATCATTACTGGAAGCAAGCATTATTCTGACGCTAAAACCGGAAAAGGATCCAACTAAAAAACAAATTGCAGGCCTATTTCCCTAATGAACATATGAACACAAGCAGAAAAGTCCCCAGTAAGATAGTAGCAGACAGAATGCAACAAATCATCATGAAAATTATGCATCATGATTGAGTAGTATTCTTCCCAGGGATGTAGGGATAGTTCAACATATGCAAATCAACAAATGTAACACAATATATTAACAAAATCGAGGACAAAAATAATATGATCATCTCAATAGAGGCAGAAAAAGCATTCAACAAGGCCCAACACTCATTCATGATTAAAAAACCCTACAGAAAATTGGAATAGATGGTTGTTATCTGAATCTGATAATAGCCATCTATGACAAATAACAGCCCACATCATACTAAATGGTCAAAAATGAAAGCTTTCACTCTAAAATCAGAAGCAAGGCAAGGCTTTCCACTATTACTCTCCTATTCAGTATAGTTCTGTAAGCATTAGTCAGAGCAATTAAACAAAAGAAAGAAATAAAAGGAATAAGGATAGGAAAGGAAGAAGTTAAATTATTATTTGCAGATGACATGATACTCCACATAGAAGACCCCAAAACCTCCACCAAAAGACTTTTAGAATAATGAACAAATTTAATAGCATAGCTGCGTACAAAGTCAACACTCAAAAATCAATAGCATTCCTCCACACAAATAACAAATGCACTGAGAAATTAGAAAGCAACACCTCTCATAGCACCATACAAAAAAAAATGAAATACTTAAGAATCAACATAAAATGGAAGTAAAAGACCTTTACATTGAAGGCTACAGTACTCTATAAAAAGAAATCAAAGAGAATATCAGAAAATGGAATGATATCTCTTGTTCTTGGTTAGGAAGAACCAATATTGTGAAAATGACCATATTACTAAAATAAATATATAAATGTAATGCAATACTGATCAATATATCACTAACACACATCACAGAATTAAAGAAAACAATCTTAACATTCATTTGGAACCAGAAGAGACCTAGAATAGCAATAGCAATTCTGGGCAACAAAGGCAAGGCAGGAAACATCACAATCTCTGATTTGAAACTATACTACAGAGCTACAGTAGTATAGCTACTACTATACTACTTAAAAATAACATGGTCCCCCCCAAAAAAAACATCCGCGGATCAGTGGAACAGACTAGAAGAAAAAGAAACAACTTCAAACACACTCAATTACCTTATCTTTGGCAAAGGGGTCAAATATCTTGACTAAAAGAAAGATAGCTCCTTTAATAAATGGGGCTGGAAAGACTTGTTTCCCCATGCGAAGACTAAAACTAGACCCAGAGCTCTAACCAGAGACTAAACTAAAATGGAAATGTATGAAAGATCTACATATTAAAGCAGAAACATTAAATCTGCTGGCAGATAGAATAGAACACTTGAATACATTGGTATAGGCAAAGACTTTACAAGCCAAACCCCTATCACACAGGAAATATCACAAAGAATCAACAACTTGGGTCTCATCTTTTAAAAAAGTTTTGCACAGTAAAAGAAACCACCAATAGAGTGAAGAGACAAGACAAAGAGTAGGGGAAAATTTTTACCACCTATTCCTCAGACAAAACACTAATATCTAGAATATATAAAGATTAGAAAAATCAGAGCCCTAAATTAAAGATCCAACCCAAAATGGGGATCTGAAATGAACAAACATTTCTCAGATGAAGAAACAGAAGCTTCAAGTAAATATATGAAAAAGTGTTCAACATCACTGATCATTCAAGAGATGCAGATTTAAAATGTGCTGAAATTCTATCTCACTCCAGAAAGAATGGCTATTATTAAGAAATCAACCAATCACAAATACTAGTAGGGCTATGGGGAAAATGGAACCCTTCTCCATTGTTAGTGGTAGTGGTAGTGTAGACTGGTGCAATCACTCTGAAACCCAGTGTGGAGATTACCAAAAACGTAAAACTAAAGGTTTAATTTGACCCAGCTATTGCCTTTCTTGGTATCTTCCTATCTAATCTTCTCTTCTTTCTCTAATCTTCAGTATCTTCCTGAAAGAATTAAAAGCACCATACCATAGTGATATATGTGCCCCGTATTTACTGCAGCACAGTTTGTAATAGCTAAGCCTTGGAAACCTGCCAAATGCCCATCAATCAATGAATGGGTAAAGAAGATGTGGGCTATTTTATTCAATGGAGTAATAATCTGCCATAAAGATGAATAAACTTGATGGGCAAACTTCTAGGTAAATGGGTGCACTGTGAGACCATAAAGTGAAATAAATCAGACACACATATCCAAGTACTACATGGTTTCTCTGTTGTGAAAAACAAAAAGTGTAAATAAGGACTGAAATCTGTAATAGATGTTGTAAAATGGGCAGAAAATGGTCAAATGAGAAACAGGGATGGGAGAGAGAGAAAGGGAGAAAATGAAAAGAGAAAAAAGAAAAGAAGGAAAAAATAGAAGCAAAGCTTTTGTAAATAAAGGGGGGAACTAGGGGTAGAAGAGTAGGGCAGGGAACTAGATAAAAAGCAGAATCAATATATATCATGGACAGGTACAAACTCTGATGAATATTATTATTATGTATATCTAACATGTACCAATAAATTTAATTTAAAAAATGTAAAAATCTGACTTTCAAACACCACCAGCGTGCAATCTGACGATGCAGCCCTTGTCACTCTCTCTGGTCAGTGCATGGCCTTGTTTAGCTTCAGTTTCCTAGTGTTCTGTATAAACCGGGAATGATAATAACTCCCTCCAACACTGTGAGGAGTAAGGAGCTAATTTACTGAAAGTGATGCTTGGTTGGCGATCTGCAATTATTCACCAGACTTTCTCCTTAATTTAACTGTGCTAATTTAAATAGGCTAGCTCATACCCACGCCTGATTTCCTGAGGCGGTAATCCTTGCCTCTGGTCTCCAGAATGAGTGGTTTTCAAACCTCCACTTTATATCCACGGAACTATAACCTTCATATTTTTTCTTTTCTTTTTTTTTTGGGGGGGGGTTTCAAAACATTTTGAGGATTAATTGTGAATACCATACAGATATAGACCCACTAACCCAGAACATATACATTTTTATATGCGTGTATTATATTTCCTTTAAATCAATCAAGCTGATATTAGCTAACATTAATTGTCTCATTAGGATTCCTGTTAGCCAGAGTTGAAGCTAGGGATTCTTGAGAAATCTAATTGATTTAATTTAATTGTGATTCTTCCTGGGGGGTTTTATTCTGATAACTCCTAAGATGATTGTAATAGGCTACATTATTATTCACAGTGCTCAGGTTCTTGAAATGAACTACACCTGTATGATGATAAAAGCCTTGATAATAAAGACGAAGCCTATTGTGCTTTATTTTGATTGTTCTCTCCTGCATTCCATCCCTACCCTCTCTCTATCTTTGCTGTTTACTCTAGCTCTGCTTTTTACCCTTGCTATTACTCTTTGTTTTCTACCTGTGTGTATTTTTGATTTACTTCCGTTTTACTATATCTCTTCTTTAATCAGATCTGTGTTGTAAGAATTCTATTCTCCTAAACCATCTTGATGCGAAGCAATAAATCTAGGCAGAAACGGCTGTGCATTCTAGAATTAGAAGGACCTATATACAACTCTGTTCATTTACTATATGATCTTGGAGAAAATATACACACAAAACTGGTAACTTCCCAGATGTAATGGTGCAATAACGTAAGTGGAGTACTCAACACATACCTGATAATATTTAATATGAAATATATAAATATGACCATTCAACATCCCATAGATTCCATGGGGGTGTGTTTATTCATGTAGCATACAGTATGCATTTCATAGGCTTTTTAAAAGATTGTGTATTTGTGCTTTCTAAGTTTACTTTTTATGATATCTGTTTTGTTATTTTATTTTTGTAATGGAAAATGCAGTCTTTGAAAGAATATTCTTCAAGATAGATTGGTCAATGTTATCACTTCTATGTATCAGCTGAGAGACATTAAATAAATCATTTAACTTCCTAAATTTATTTCCTAATTTATAAAATCAGAGTTTAAAAAGATCTTCTCTAATGTATTTCAGCTTCGAAAACATTAACCCTCTATTTTTTACTGAATTAAACTATTAATTGCTTCTTTATGGTAACATGCTCAAAGTAAGCTGTTCAAAGGTTTATGCACAAATTCAGCTTGACAATACAGATTTTGAAAAAATATTCAAATTATACAAAAATCTTTTGTTATTATGTATATTAACACTTACTTGTGCTTTAGCTGTCATGTATATTTGATACCTCCTTCTTTATAATATTGCGCATCATCTATAGGCCTATTAGCTAAATAATAGTCTAATGGATGTGTAATATCCTATACGGAGAGCCCCAGAAAATCTGAGGTTACTAATGTTCCACAAAAACTACCAGGTAAGTACTAATTTTGTTTATTTCCAGCTCCTGTCACATTCAAGTCCTATATTTTCATTTTCTTCTTTCACTGACTTAGACCCAAATATAAAGTTGGAGAGAGAATATATTTTGTAACTACATTCTTTCCTTAATTATAGAAATTCACTGCAAAAGTGAACTTATATTCCTTTATGACAATCTTTCCAAAGCCTCTCCAAAGCCTTAATGTCTAAAATAATTTTGATATTTAAGATTCCATTTGGATAATTGTTGGATGATAATGACATCTCATATGTTTAGGGTGCTTTCTCTACTGAAAATTCATTTAAATATCTACATTTTAGGGCCAATAATTTCCAAACGTGGTCCTCCTGTCCAGGGTTTAATTTCCTAGATTTCACTTGCATCTGTTTCAGAAAGAAGAAGACATTGGTTAGAAACCTGACAATGAAGAGTTCAAGTACCATTTTACAGATGTCATTCCTACTTTTCTGAAAGAAAATGTATTAAGTTTTATAAAGGTATGTGCATACTGTTCCTACATGGCCTACAGATACCTGTGACTTCATATTGAATAAAAGCTATTTTTAATAACACCTGTGTAGATTCTGAGGCTTCCTGAAAATTGAGCAATGAATTATGAAATTAAAATATCAGCAATATTTTGAAAGACTCTCTGACTTTTCAAAATTGGCATAATACATAATGGCTTGGGCTGGGCAAAAAGGCAGCTATCAATTTGAATATCACTTTGGGAAAACTGCAAAATTTAAACACATATCTAAGTACATGCATTTAACCATTTTAACTATGACTTCATAATCAAAATATAGAAAATGATGTCTATGCTCCAAGAGTATTGCCACATGTGAGAAAATGTAAATGCAGGTAGACCGAGTGCTTCACAGAATGGACCACTTCATTAAAATTTTAGCTCTTAAAATTTGAGTCCTCCGATAACATTGTTCAAAATTATGTCTTTAGAATTGGGGGAATCATTGTATTTAAATCATCAAAGAACTGTTTCCTGATATAACTGTGTAGTCACCTAGCAAGACGATGAGGCATCAGGCATCACAAGTTGCTAGGCAACACAAGAAAGCAAATAAAGATTCAGTTCAACTGAGCCTGGGGAATATAAATCAGCAGCAGAAGCAGATCGTGAAGTAATCTGCAAAGAAATCTTGGTCCTTCTTGGCCTTTATACTTGCACTAGCATGGGTGGAAAACCTACACCATCATGATCATCACACTATTGTCCACCTCTGTATCTTACATATAAAAAGACAAAGGCCTGGAAAAATTATGCTGTTACCCCAAACCAGGAATTCCATGGTACTATTGAGATTTTCTAATTTCCAGATGGTATTTTTAAATGACAAAGAAAACATTAGAAGTAAAAGTCTTAATGTTGAAATATCTATATTCAGTGTATATGTAATTTGTGAGTTCATCAAGAAGCTGTTTTCATTTTTCATTACTTATTCTTATCACAGGATCTGAACCATGTATGATGCTTGTGAAGCATTTTTGATTGAACAAATATATGTTTGTAATACAAAATATGGATAAAACCTAGTTGGCTTTATAGAAAGAATGAGAAGTGAATAGTGTTTTTTAGTAGGACAGAAACACTGAAGAAACAAATACTGTTTTCATAAAACATTGATCCCTTTCCATCCTCTTTCTCCCTGAAAGTTCTTTGAAATTTCTGTCAATGAAGTTTGTTTACACCAAATCACATCTTTGTTGCCTTCTAGTATTGCCATGTTTGAATGTTTACCACTCAAATCTAGCATAAAAGTGTTTTCTTTTTTAGGTAAGATCAGGCAAAGAGGTACAGAATGAATAACACTTGATTGGGAATGGTAAATAACCATGTAATTAAACTGTAAACACTGTGTGTGGTGATTTTAATGTAATTTGAGGACTTGTAAATTACATGGTCATAAAATGGCACTTGGGCTTATGCTTTACAAAAATATCCATGTTTGTATGAGATTAATTAGTGCAGTTTGCATAAAGGCATTGAGTAAAGCTCTTTCACAACATTCTCATTTGTAAGGTTTTCTTATTTATAGGGCCTTCTTGAGGATTTTTCCTCTCTCCCTCTCTGTTCTCTCCATTTCCTTTCCTCTCTTCTCTCTTTTTCTCTTCTCTCCCTCCCCCCCCCCCTCTCTCTCTCTCTCAGACATTATCACCACTATCCACAAGTATCTGTAGCTGAAAATTAAAGCTGGACACAGTAACTAATTGATAAGCTTAAATTATGCTTATAAATAGATGTTATTTTAGTTCTTCACATTGGTTCATCATTTTACAGATTGATCATCTAATGGCTTCTTAATTCATGAACAATCAGTTGCCCAAATGGGGGATTTCTTCACAGTTAGTGGGGTTCAAAGTCCTAATTCTATGAGTCAAAGCCTGCAGAAAATAAACATACCAGAAGAGACAACTCAAGATTTTTACAATAGCCTTTCCTGCATGGCAGAGTCTGCCCAGCAGGTGTGTTCTTTACCCTGTGTACTGGTAGTTGTAGGACACCCAGCATGGCCCTATCTGAAGCAGCCCATGCAGTTTTCTATCTCCGGGAAACTTTATCAGTCCCAAGCTACCCTGGTGCTACTGGGAATTCTCACAATTTTGTGTTATGGTGAAATAATGACAGTGATGATGATCATGTATAATTTTTATTGATGACTATTTGCCAGATGCTCTGCTAAGCATTTTATAAGCATTACTTCATTTAGTCCTTACAGTGCTATTAAGTTCATTTGTTTTAATTGTCCCTTTGTACAGGAGGAAACTGAAATGTAAAGAGGTTAAAATGTTCAAGTTCCCAAAGCTATACAATGGGGAAGACCTATCACAAAATTTGCTTGACTCCAAGGTGCTTGCTCCTACCCCTTATACTGCTTCAACTGATGAGGAATAAACATCCCTGGAAATTGCAGGGATAGCTCAGTGGCCAGTCATTCAGGCTTAAATGCCTCGCATCCTAACCAGATTCATGCTCTACCCTGACTGCACAGCTCACACACAAAAGTTGTGAAAACAGTCTCTTCTTACCTTATACAGATTTGGGCTCTATTAGAAATATCACAGGTTGTCAGAAGTCTTCTTGCTCACCTCTGGGAGAGCTAGAAACACACAGTACATGCCATCAGGAGACAGTGTAGTATGTCACAGAAAACCATCCCCTGAGATGCAGGACACTTGGCAAGACTTCTGACCAGAGAGGAGCGGTTGGCGTGGAGTGGTGGTTGGAATGTCTGCATGTGTCTTCTAGGAACATGGCCCTAGATGACCGTGAAGTCACGAAACACAGAAGAGATGAGGAGAAAAATATTGGTCATGCTCCACTCAGGCTTTGGCACACTGGAAATCTGGTCATTTCTCCCAAAGATTCCATTGTTCATCACGATGACTACTTTAATCCTGATATGAAGCAGACATTAGCTACTAAATGCCTGATTATTAATTCATGACAAAAAATATGCCATACAGTGCCAAATTTCCACAGAGCAAAGTAATCACTGAACTCTTTCAAGCAAACAATTAATTGAAACTAGACAGACACGTTTTAGAGTGAAAGCAGAGAGCCTAAGTTTCTATAGATTTGCCATTTCATTCACTTATTAAACATTTTCAGCAAACACTAGGTGTCAAGTATCCTGTCAGCAGCTCAAAAGACAAAGACGAATAAAATATCAAGACAGGTTTTGTCAATAGAAAGCTGCATATTGATTTTTGTTCGGAAGTAACTATTGTGCACATAACATATTGCATGGCCATAAATATCAACGAATCGGGAACATTCTGTGAGCATAAGTTTTCAGCACAGGTGGAGACAATTATAGCTGGTTATTTTGATTTGGACAGCAGCACTACCTGCCCTCTCTCTGATAGTCATACTTCTGTGTAAGATTCAAGGTATTTTCACCTCCCACATGTTGTTAGTTATTAAATCCAGCTGCTTCCTTTTCTGTAATAAACTTAAAAGTTCCTTTCTTCTCTAAGGTTTACCATCCATCCTTTTCACCCCCATTGATCTTGTACTATGAAGCAACAACTTATAGACGATGACCCTCACATGCAAAATTCCAAAGTTTTCCCCAACTTCATAACTGTGAAAATGCCGAAGGCAGTGCTGTTCTTTGCTGTGGCTTCTAGTGACTGATTCTGTTACCCTTTTTGCCTTTAAATTCCAAAGAGAATTTTCACTTTGCAGGATGGCACAAACATTCAGTTTGTGCTCACTGAAGCAAAATTTTGAAGTATTTGATTTTTTCTTAGATTATTGTACTCCCAGGTAAATTAAATGTCAGCATGAGGGATAGCGTCACCCACTTCTGTAGCTGGCTTTATTCAATCCAAAGAAGTCATGAAGGGACAGCCAGTGAAGCCTGCACGCAGGAGCTTTCTGTCATGCTCTAAAGGCTTTCCCCCTGTGGGCATGCCTGTCCAGCCACCCAAATCTGAAGAGCCAAGAACCTGAAAGCTCATCTTATCTCAGAAATGGGACTGAGAAAAATCCTGCTCATGGGTATTACATAACAGGAACCTCTCCTTCTGTATGGTACCAAATGAAGTAAGCAATTTATTGTTTTCAAATTTAATTTGTTACATAAGAATATATGCACAACATTTTCTTACCCTTTGGAAAATTAAAGAGAAAATGAAAAGAACCAGAACTCGTGGGAGAAGGTGGTAGGGAAGGAAAAAAATGTAGAAAAGACAAAGAGGGATGCTCTTCTAAACTCTCCAGGGGCTTTTTTTCAGAATATCCCATGCATATTGCCCTCCCCACATCCTCCCAAAAGTTCAAATGCAAGATAGGATAACCCCAGTTCTTCCTGAGCATGCAGGCAATGCTCCTGTACTTTCCAGCCAGACTGGATTGGTTAGCATAAGGCACAACACCAGGATCCTTTGTACGGACAGGCACTCTGAACATCTCCAGGTGAGTGTGAGAGACGATCCCATCAACAGAACACAGAGCTGCATATCCACCCTCTCCATCACTTTCCCGCAGCCCCAACTCCTGGGACGTGGCTTAGAAGGAAAGACAAATCATCTGCAAAGTTTTCCAGGCTCGTTTCTAAGAAAATCAGCTTTATCAGGGGAACGCAGTCTGCCCAGAGCAAGGTTCCCTGATTTGTCTCAGTCGCAGACAGCTGCACAGAAGAGTATGTGCTGGCCAGAGGGGCACCTCATCCAGACACTGATCTTGAGCCGTGAGCCCCTGGGAGGCTGCAGGTCTTTCCCAGGTCATTCTCTAACCTGGTCTCCTTCATGGCTCATTACTTAGGACCAGAAGTTTGGAAACTAAGTGAATTAGAAATAGATAATGAGCCTTCACCTGGAAATACACTCAAAGAAAAAAGAAAAGAAAATGTAATAGATTCTTTTACATATAGCTAGTTCCTGAAAAAATAGGAAGGAATATAAGAAAATGTCAAAAGTTCCCTCACTGAAAATCCAAGCATGGGATACTCAATATACCATATTAATAATATACCTAAATATGACATAAAATATACCCAAATCTGTACATTTCTGAAAGTTAATATTTTTGTCTACCAACCTGCAGACCTATCATACTATACTTGTGAACAAGTTTCAGAATGTCAAAGCAGCTAGAACTCACACTATAAGATCATAAAATGTTCAATTCTAAAGGGTCTTTGGGGTTTACCTATCCAAAGATAAAAGTCTGACAACTAGAAATGATGTGACCTGTATTTGCAGAAAATTCTCTCCCAGTAACTATATGCTCTTAGAACTTTAGTGTGAAGAGAAAGTCCAAGATCTGGAAGGAAAGCAGCATGTTTTGAAATGAACTCAGCTCAAAACACTTGGTGTAGTTCAGTGATCCATGAAGGAGAGCCGTGTCTGGGAACAGGACCAAGTTCCCCCATCAGACAAACTGGAGATGCAATCTGGTCTGTTGACACTAAAGGAATATACCACTTTTTCCACTGTGAGCAAAATTAGACTATTTCTGAAGCAAAATTAGACTCTCAGGCAGCATGATCTAGTCAGAATAGACTCAGATTCTTGCCAGCTGCTGCTTGCCTCATTGCCACCTCTGGGCCAATAAGAGCATACTGCTGAATTTGAAATGCTCCTTGTCCGTCTCTGGACTGCTATTTTGGCCACTCTGAGGATAGATAGCTGATTTTAAGACTGCTTTACATCAAAATGAATCTCACATTAGTATGCACTTCATGTTCATAACTGTGTTACCCTAAGTAGCTTTTTAATATTTTATTATAATTAGTAGAAGTAGCTGTGTGCCCCTCTCAAAACTAAACTTTTCTTTTATTAACTCCAGCTGTTCTCTGATCTTGTAACAAAGCTAACACATCAGGGAAAGCAATAAACCAATCAAGCCAACAATATTTACTGAGCACCTACTGACTGTCATGTCAGAGCGAGCTGTCCAAGATCAAGAGTGGCAATGTTTCTAAGCAGTTTGTTAAATCACTGCTGCTTTGGTGAGTTACAAGTGGAGAAAAATGAGTTCTATGAGAGCAAGAATGCTGGGGATACTGCTCAGTGGCACGGTGCCTGCCTGGCAAGCATGAGGTCACGAGTTTGCTTCCTGGCACAAAAAAACTCTATGAGAGCAAGTACAGAGTTTTCCCAAGTGCTGGGCACGGTGCGTTCTTTCAATTAATATTTGATGATTGATGGAAGACCCGAAATTTGGCTTCAAGCTTTCCTTCAGACCCTCTGGGTGATGGCCAGTTGGGATAATCCATGAATTTCCGTGGTACCTTATTTACCTCTAGCTCAAAGCACAGGTTAGAGACAAGCCTGAGCTCCCTGCTGAAGAGCACACCTGCCTTCCTCTCCTTCTGGTCCTCTTTAGTTCATCTACCTCACTATATCACTGGATGAAGGAAGATACAACAAATTTTCTTGATTCCTGCAAGATTATCTCCCTTCTGTTAAGATTCCATATTGACTCCCAAACTTATATTGGAACATGACCCAGATCAAACATTATGGAACGGTGTGAAAGTGGATTGTGTGTGAAGATCTTGCGCTGTCAGTAATTCTCATTACAGTTCATAAGTGGGTCCTACAGAGCACAGGAACCTGTTGAGATTTAAAGCTAATTGTTTTCCCTGGATTGAGACTCCACAGCCTTCATTAGAGTATCATGCACAATATTAAAGACCTCTGTTCTACAAATTATAGATGTGGGATCAGGAAAAACTAGATACTCAGAAGAAAGCTAAAACCTTTCAAAGAAAACCAAAATGCTACTTTTTCACACCTGTACCTAAAAGCTCACAAGAAAGTTAATATTATAAGAGCCAACACATGCACTTTAGTACACTTTAGTACAGACTCATCATTTAATTGATCACCTTCTGTTGCAGTGAGCTTCTAATCTTGGAAATGCAATGATTGTACATACAGAAAACCAGATAATCTATTTGGGACACATTTTGGAAGTAAGAACTCCAGTTTTTCAGTGATGAGATTGCAGATGCAACTATCACTGTATGTTCTAGAAGAACATAGCAGTGAGGTCAAAAAGGGAAGCTCTTCATCTATTGGAGAACTTTTAATTCCTTGTTTGTTTCTTTTTTTTGTTTTTTTGTTTTGTTTTTGTTTGTTTGTTTGTTTTTGTTTGTTTGTTTCTATTAGATTAAAGATCCACTAGGATGAAGAAAAGTGACTCTTGGTGTCTGGGCATGGAACTCGGTCTTTTGTTTAGTAATGCAAGGCCCTAGATTCAATCCCTATTGCTACCCAAAAAAGTGATACTCCACTCCACAAAAGAGTCACCAAGCTTCTCTTTATGTTGTTATCTTTTATTTCTGGATGATGGTCCAAATTACAAAACTAAGTTTCAGTACACTCCTTAGGATGTCTTCTGACAAAGGCAAAGGTGTTCTTGGTACTAATCTCCAGTGATACAGGAGGAGCATTCAACGACTGGTTAACCAAATGAATGAAACAAAATGGCAGAGGGTACGCTCATATTTTTATGGCATCTTCCAAACTGCACCTAAAGAAGTCGTGATAGATAAAGTCCTGGAACAGATTCCTCATATTTTCTGCAAAGATTTCATATTGAAATTAGAAAATAATCCACTGGATTTTACAATTATAGATGGACAACTATTCACATTACAGAGTTGTCAAAAACCAATGGTGCTAAGAGATAATTTATTAAGTAAATACACAAAGAAACAAAAATAAATAAAATTAGGGAATGATCAATGATCACATAATATTATTACTGCAGAGAGGAGATTTGAAAACTCTCAAAAGATATACAGTCTCAATAATATAGCTTTATCATTTAAAAATATATGCAGCATATTGTAAGTAGGTTTTTGCCATCTCTTTAAATTTAAGCCTCATTTTGAATGCCCCAATAAGGAAAGATACAAAACAAAATTTAAGAACTAAAAATGATTAAAGTGTTCAAAATCTAAACAGTAAAGAAAAATGCTATTAGTTCAGGCAAAAGAAAACTGAATAGGAAGTTAATAATAAATCTTCAGAAATGTTAAGATTTTCACTTAGTAATTAGTACAACTCTATTCTCTACCTTTAGAATAAGTGGACTAAAAGGCAACTAGAAGAGCTATAAATAAGGTTTGTCAGACAGTGTGCGGTATCTCTTGAAATACCTGATCATAAAGGAGATTGGCAAGTTCCTCTCTAAAGCACTTTACACACCAGACTGATCCTTAGCAGAACTGAGTGGGTAATCTCTCATTTTAGCCTTCATCCTAATGGATCTTTAATCTAATAGAAACAAACAAGGAATTAAAAGTTCTCCAATAGATGAAGAGCTTCCCTTTTTTACCTTACTGCTATGTTCTTCTAGAACATACAGTAATAGTTGAATCTGCAATCTCATCACTGAAAAACTGGAGTTCTTACTTCCAAAATGTATCCCAAATAGATTATCTGGTTTTCTGTATGTATGATCATTGCATTTCCAAGATTAGAAGCTCACTGCAACAGAAGGCGATTAATTAAATGATGAGTCTGTACTAATGTTCCTGGGTGTGTGGACAGCAGAGATAATTCAATATGCATCTAATGCCACTATTAATTTATTTATCATATCCTCCATTCAGTTTTTGAAATACAACAATTTCTGAATAAAAAGCCAAACACTTGCAGAAATATTTTCTAACAATTTTATGAAAAAAATTAATTGTACCTAAAACAACATAATAAGTTAAATTAGCTTTATTCATCGTGTTATAAAACATTGAAAATATTTTAATACCTTAAAGACTTACATTTACAATGGTCTTTTGTATAAAGTATAGGCTATTTACCACTGCAAATATTTCTTGTCTTTTTAAAATTTTAAAACATGAAAATTTCACAAAACTTAATACTTACAGCCCTTGTTATGGAAATATTTAAACCAATGTCACCATTCCGGTAAATCTATATCACCACTAAATTCTCAGTAAGAAAGAAGCTATACAGTATTTAGTAAAGTGGTACGATATATCCTGCACTGAATGACTACAGAGTTTGATATAACATGACTTTAGTAAGTCTTTTTTCTTAGACCTAAGAGAAATTCTACAATCGAGATGTAGGTTTCATAAGTCAATAGAGAGGCTGTGGAGATGGTATCAAAAATGATTTTCCTCTTGGACGGTGAGACCAATCTTAGGTACCCTTTCTTTGCCTTTGACATTAAATGTGAATTTCTTTTTTCCCAGTGGATATATGGCCTCTCTAACTCAAAAATCAATTTTAAAAATGTTTTATATAACCATTTCCTATATTCTGACCATATTCATGCTTTGATACAGACAAAACAGCTTTAGATTTAATATAACAGCATTTAACCCACTACTGATTGCCTACTATAACTCAGGCTCTGGATTATTTGCTATGGTAAATTTGGGAAAAAATAGTTTTTCACAAAGCAATATCATGAAGAATTATATGGTCATGCATTTTAAAAACTCCCTCTTGTTTGGGGGGCAGTTTAGATTTACAAAGAAACTGAGTAGAAAATACACAGTTCCTATATATAGCAACTCCCTCAATATCCTCCACAATAATCATCATTTTGTGGTAAATGTGCTACAACTTTTGATCAAATATTGACCCATTGTTGCTAAGCAAAGTCTGCTGTCTACCCAGGGGTTCGTTCTTAGTGTTACACATTCTTTGGGTTTGGAGAAGTTTATGATGCTCTATAGCCACCATTGTGATGTCATCCAAGATATTTTCACTGCCCTAAAACATTTCCTGTGCCCCGTTTATGCACCCACTCTTCTTCAATCCTGGCGATCATTAATATTTTTATTGTGTCCACAGTTTTGCCAATCCTGCCATTATCACCACCTGATTCTCCCATTTCCTGTCCTTTGCATCTCAGCTCCTTTCCACTTAAATTTTCTAGGCAAATATTATCACCACTTCTCTTCACATACCCTTGACTTTCTTTTCTCCCTTGACCTCAGTCCCTGAATCATATTTACTTGACAAAACTATAATTCTCCACCTAGATACAGGGAGAAGACTGTGGTTTTCAACATCAACTAGGTACAGTGTACACTGATGATCATAAACTTTAGGGTACCTTCTATGCTGCCAGCAGACACACTACGTGGCTCGCCCAACTGACTTCCCTGTCCAATTGGATTATTTCAGACCATCTTTCTCTTTAGTGGTTATGCCACCATGTTTTCCTCTTCTCTCCCTCTCAGCCAATAATGTTGCTTACAACCTCATTACAAATCACTGAAGCAAATCTGTGGGCCACAGGGAAAAAAAAAACTGAGAAAGTTTATAGGGGTAAATGCACACATCAAAATCATAATGATTTCAAATGAACAACCTTACAACGCACCTCAAGGACTGACATACACAAGAGCAAACCAAACCCAGAGTTAGTTGATGGAAAGAAATAATAAGGATCAGAGCAAATATAAGTGCAATAAAATAAAACACACAAAATATCAGTGAAAGAGCTGACTTTATTTTTGAAAGCATAAACTTAACATACTGTTAGGTAGATTACCAAAAAAGTGAAGATTCAATTAAATAAAACTTGAGATGCAAATGGAGACATTGCAATTGATCCCACAGAAATATGAATGATCATAAGAAACTACATGAAAAATTAAATCTTAAAACACTGGAAAACCTAAATGAAATGACACATTAAGACCTGCCAAAATGCCATCAAAAAGAGAGAGAAAAACCTAAACAGATCAATAATGAGTAAGGAGATTGAAATAGTAATCAAGATTTGCTCACCTAAAATAAACTGTAGGACCTAATGGCTTTATTGTTGCATGCTGCAAATATTTCAGTATTACTAGTTACAACTCTTCTTAAACTATTCCAAAAACTGAAAAGGAAATAACTCTGCTATACTCTTTTAATTCTGATACCAAAACCAGACAAATGTGCAACAACAACAAAACAACCAATGACCCATATTCATGATGAATATAGATAAAAACAGCAATAAAATACCAGCCAACTAAATTCAATAGCATGCTCAGAAAACCATCCACTATTATCAAGTGGGATTTGTCCAACCAGTGCAAGGGCACTATAATATACATGAATCACTAAACATGTATAGCAATATGTAAAAAATGAAGGTCAAAAACTATCTGATCATTGAAACAGATATGGAAAAGACATTTAATAGGACTCAACATCCCTTCATAATAAAAACTCTCAACAAATTAAGTATCAAAGCAGCATACTGCCAAAACATAAAATCTACATATGGAAAACTCACAGTCACTATGATACCAAATATGGTAAAGCCAAAGCTATTTTTCCCTAGGACCAGGAATAAATCAAGGTTGTCCTTATTCACTGCCTTCACTTAATATTACATTGGCAGTCTTAGCAAAAACAATTAAGCAAGAGAAAAAACACAGGGCATTCGAATTAAGGAGGAAGTTAAAATATCCGTGTTTGTAGATGCCAGAATGCTACACATAGAAAACCTTAAGACTCTATCCAAAAAGGTATTAAAACTTAGTAATGAATTCAATAGCACCCCGAGAAGGAGGACTTACACCTTACAACTATCCCCAGATTCCAGCTGTAATATCAACTCTTCCTAAGTATTTCCTGAACGTTTCAAAACTTCCAGAAATACTTGTTTATTCTTGTTGGCTCCAGGTTTTTCCCCTGTCTTTTCTCACTTAGACTTTTGTCCCCAACATTCCACTCAACTTCTCATCAAAGGTGCCCTTAAATTCCTCACTGCCACCCAATCCTTGTCACCTTATCTACCTTGGTATAAATTTTATGCCACTGTCTCTCCCTCCTTCTTCCCTCTCTCTCCCTCTCTCTCTCTGTCTCCCTCTGTCTCTCTGTCTCTGTCTGTCTCTCTTTCTATCTCTATTTTTTGCTCCCTCTCTGTCTCTCTGTCTCTCTGTCTCTCTCTGTCTCCGTCTCTCTATCTTTCTCCCTGTCTCTCCTTCTCTCCCTGTCTCTCACTCTTTCTCTCATCACTTCTGTCCCGTGGCTTCCACTACCCACATACCTGAATTTATTCTTCACTACTGACCATATTTAAGTATCCTTTGATGATTTTTCCCTCCATCTAGCCTCTTCATGTTGGCTTCCTTACCGCTCAGTTCTTCTTGTCTACTTATTTCTATGTTCATATCAATCATTCGCATGACTGTAGTAACTATGTGCTGGAAATTCCCAAATGTATGTGTGCAACTCAATGCCTCCAAAGTCTACAACTGCATATGCAGCCAACTCAACATCTTCACTTGGATGTATTAGACATCTAACATGCAACAGTTCCCAAAAAACGCCTGAGGCTATGCCCCATCTAGTAAATAATCTCTGTCCCTTCTCAACTGATGGCAGCTTTTTCATGTCAATTGCTCAAGAAAAATCCTTGATATTTCACACTTCATGTTTAATCTAGCAGGAAATCTGTCTGGCTTTGTTTCCAAACTCTGTCTTCTCCTTACCACCTCACAACCCGTCACCTGGTCCTTGCCATCACCACTTCTCCTTGACATTATTGCAATGGTCTCCCAACAGGTCCCCTTGACCCCGCTGCCTCATCTCAAGGTATCCACAGAGGGCCTTTTAGCTTGCGTGCCAGATCACTTCACAAAGTATCCTGCAGTGCTTCT
This sequence comes from Dinomys branickii, assembly GCA_004027595.1. NCBI lineage: Eukaryota > Metazoa > Chordata > Mammalia > Rodentia > Dinomyidae > Dinomys > Dinomys branickii. Next base: position 19,064 of record PVLD010010017.1, on the reverse strand, counting down.
TCACTTCACCAAGAGCACAAGCTTATGTGCTTGTGCGGGCCCAGTGGTCAGGTGCAATTCCCACCCACCAAGTTTTTCCAGCCTCATCGGCTGATGCTGTCCCTCTCCTTTCATTCTAGCTAAGTAGCCTCTTTATAATTCATCTTAGATATCAGATGTGCTTCTGTCTTAGGAAATACAGTTGTTCACTGTGGCTGCCATAGTAAATGACCATAAATTTAGTAGCCTAAAACAATGCATATATGTTATGTTGTGGTTCTGGGAGTCAGGAGACCAAAACAGATCTCCCTGGGCTAAAATCATGATCTTCCTTTCTAGAGGCTCTTGGGGAGCATCTGTATCCTTCCCCTTTCTAGATTTTATGAGTTGCCCACATTCCTTGGCTTTCATTATCTTCCAGTACCTGCAGAGCCCTCAGCATTTTATCACTCTGTGCCTTTCTTCAGCAGTTCCGTCTTCCTCTGACTTCTTCTCCCTCCCCATCTCCTTTTAAGGTCTCTAGAAATCACATTGAGCCCACCTGGGTAATCCAGAGTTATTTCCCTACTGTAAAGTCAGCTAAAAGCTGGGGGTAAATCCCAGCGGGTGACTCTTGCCTAGCAGGCACAAAGCCCTGGGTCAAATCCTGAGAAATGCCAAAAAGTTTAAAACCAACCAGTTGGTACCCTTGTTCCAGTTGCAAACTCCATTCTTGTTTGCTATTCACAGATTCTGCAGACTAAAACACAGATATGAAAGAGGAGATAATGTTTTACCTGCAGGGCTTTGCCCAATGCATGCCTTTTCCTGGCAGTGTTTCTCCTCTTAGTTGTTTCTCTCATCTTCAGGTCTTTGATAAAATCTCATTTTGAGGCCCATTCTGATAATCCTAAACCCTGAAGCACAAGCCCAGCCTCATTGCCAGGATACCTATTTCTGCTTTTGCCTTAGATTGTCTGGAAGCAGAATCTGAGACAGAGGCACATTGACACCCTTGTATTGGCCTGTTATTACCAGCATCTCTCCTGCCAAGATGAGGCAATACATAACTCCTTCTATAGTTCAGGTGTAATCTGAGTGTCCTGCAAACGGGCATATGTAAAGGTGTGGTCCCCAGAGTTGTGCTATTAGGGGTGCTGTGGACTTTATGAGGTGGGGTCTATGGGAAGTCCTTAGGTCACTGTTTGATCTTGAGAGGGTTTGTGGGACCCATTCTTCCTCAGTCACTCTGTGTTCCTGGTTCAAGAAGTGATTGCTACTTATGACATGGCCTCTGCCATGATGTCAGTCTCACCAGAGACCCAAGCCAATGGAACCACTTGACACTGAATTTGAACATTCAGAACCATGAACCAAAGTAAGCTTCTTAAGTAACCTATGTAAGGTATTTCCTTACAGTGACTTGAAGCTGACTAGTACAGTTTCCTAGGCATACCTGGGCAAGGCAGCTCCACTGGCTAAACACTGCCCTAGAGAAGAGAAGAGCCAATGTTTAGAGCGTCTGGAGATGGATGCACTGGCCCACTGGAGGGAGCCACCCCATTCCTGCCTGCTCTGCTTTCTCCATCTTACATGGAATCTATCACTTTTACGTATCACACTAGCTAATTGTATATTATGTTTTAGTATCTACCAACTGTGTTTTCAAACTAGTATGTAACGTTCATGGGTCAAGTGTCTTTTTCTTCTGGTTGCTCAGTCATGTATCCCAATATCTGAAACAGATCTCGACACAAAGTAGACATGAAATATCTATCTAGTTAAATGTATCTTTGCTTGCTGGGGTCTTGGTGTAGAGCAATTTTGCATATTTTACCACATAGGAGAGCCAGCTTCAGTGATGTTCCCTCCTGTCCTTATAGAGCACCTCTGTTGTGCCCACCACAGCAGGCAGAGTGGGCTGAGATAGAGACACTCACCAACCACAGAGCTCAGTCCCAACCCTGAAGGATGAAGATCTCTTGGTGAGCTCACCAAGTTTTCAGATCTAGAAATGAAAGTTTGTCACCCGGTCAAAGAATAGACTCTGAGATGTTCATTGAGAGGTGCACAGTTCATAAAAAGTACCAGGATAAGAATTCCAGGGCTGACTTATCCATTTAAAATAGGCATAGCTCACAAGAGTGCAAAAATCACCTGTGTAGAGTATGGGCAAGCCTACATGAATGTGTTCAGCACATTAGTTAGGATTGTGCTTGGCTATCTGTCTGCTACAAAGACTCAACTTCCCTCTCGAATTAAACAGTATGCCATGATCAGGCCTGTAGCTCAGAGTCGGAGCACATTGCTGGCTTCTATACGCTTCGCTGTTCATACCTACAGTTCATTCTCCCAAAGTAGGAGACTACCTATCTATGCACACATCAGACAGCACAAAGGAGGAAGCAGATGGGAGGGAAATACACAAACACTGTCCAGAGCTTCACTGTATTGACTTCTTAGTATGTTTATGATGATAAATAGTGCACACATGCATCATGATATGTACATACAATCCCCTGTCCTTTGCCTCCCTTCACTTTCCCTCCATCATACTGAGGTCCCTTTCTTGTGTACACAAGGTCTATTTCTCTCTTTCGTATTACCTATCTTTTACTTTGCTCTCTAAATTATTTCAATTTAGGGGTTTCTCACATAAGAGAAATCATGAGAAATTTAACTTCCTGTGCCTGATTTACTTCACGTAGCATTATGGCCTCAAGACGCAAAAGATGGGCCTGGAAGCAGCCACATGCAAATATGCTCACAACCTGAGGGCCATAGCTTAGCCACATGGCCCCTCACAGTTGGAAGAGAAGCTGAGAAAAGTCACCTTGAGCCTAAATGACAATGCGCACAACTAAAAGTACCCTTACTGCGGAGCAAGAAGGGAACGGATATTTGGGGACGCTCAGTTTCTTCTGAAGAAGGTAATCATTACAAAGCACGAGGAGTGGGGAGCTCTGTTTCCCAGGCCTTTGTGAAGCAGAATGAAAGATCATGGCTGTAAGATCAGTTCCACCTCCTCAGTGCCCTGCACATCAGCTCCTTGAGTCCCCTAAACATGGCTGAGTCTCTACTGTCCGTACTTGTTCTTTGTGTTCCCTGTTGTTTGAAAAAGACAGTCTGCCTTTTCATGTGCACAGGGCCAGGCAATGGTGTATCTGGCCCTGGTTTTCTTACTTCACTTTCCAATAAAACTTGTTCATATTGTCCCCAGATCACCTTGATGGGTGCATTGGGTTACTGTGTGAATGCTTCTTTCCAATTTCTATAATCTCTTGGGTTGCTTCTAAAGTCGAAGGATGTCAGCCACTGTATTTCTCTTGTGTATATTCAGACAATAACCTTGCTTCTGTGTTATTTGGAATACTTCTCTTGTCATTCTCATGCACCTATTTTGTGTCATAGGTACTCACACATGTGCCCCTGAATCTCCTCAGTGCTTCATCAGGGCCTTTATACTGAATGGATCTGCTATCAACGTGCTTAAATATTTAGTGCATGAATGAATCAGTCAAGAAAGAATGAAGGTTGCCTTCTGGCCTTATCCAGGCAGGAACCAACTTCAGAAGTGTTTTTCTTCAGTTCACCACAGTTACCAAAGTAAATGGGCAACTTCTGACGAGTTTCAGTCTGTGGTCACAGATGTGGTTGCTTTGTCACCAACCAGACAATGTACCCTGCATCTCTCACCAGCTTCCAATCAATGGGGATCATACAGGAATGTCCACCAAGCCCAGAGAGGCTGGGTGCTGTCTCTCCTTGATAAAGTAAGTCCTTGTTTATTCAACCAAGCACTTTCTTCAAAAGACAAAGCAGCAGGCAGGAGCTTGTTGGAGGAAGAATAAGAGCTGGCAGAAGCAGCGGGCGAGAGGGGAGTTCATTCAGTTGTCACTGCACCCCTTTCCTTGTCTGAAGCATCTTTAGTCTCTTAATTGTCTCCTCCCCTTTCCTGTGTCTGCCGCTCACACACTGCACACTCCCAGACAGCTTCACAGATTGGCTCTGGAATTGTCAGACAGTAAAAATTCCTCTGAACCTGAAAAGTCCACATTTCTCTTGCCCACGTTTATTTGTCAGTTGCTATTTTACACCCGTTCTTGTCCACCTTATTATGATTAATGCTGCCAGGGGTATATTGAGTCATAGGCAAAGTTGGTCTTTGTCCTTTGTTTCTGCATCCCTGTTCTGAGGTCTTTCCTATATTTTAAAAGCCACTTCCTCATTCCTTTCCAGAGGCTCTCCTGTGTCCCTATCAGGTTCATGTCCTCATTCACACCAGTTTATGACTAACAGAATGTATCACTTGTCCTGCATTTAAAAATACCTAGAGATGTCAATGCACACCTTAAAGGAGTAAGCTCTCTAGTTGTGTAATGTTAGATGCTGCAGACCCTGTATGGATGCAGTATTTCAGGACAGGGCATTCCTGGCAACCCTCAGACCATACACAGAAGAAGCTGTTCACCATAGAAGTTAGAAATATTAGCCCTGGACATTCTCCTCCTCTTGTCCCCAGACTATTGGAGCTTTGGCTTGGCAGCACATAAGCACCTACTATCCACTGCCAATGCAGTTGGCTCAGGCATTTCAGATGATAAGGGAACAGGAAAAAATACCCAGACTATCTTAAATCACCTTCCTTATTTTTCTAGACCTGAGTTCTGTGAACATGGGCTTATTTTTGAAAGGTTCTTATGAGAAAATTCAAAGCTTTGAAAGTCAAAGCTGATGGATTGTATCTCTTGCTTTGTCTCCAGGAGTAAGCAGGTAACATCAACAAATCTGGCTCTTGTGTTAGAAATTCTTCAGTGGCCCTGCATGTCCTCAAAGTAAAACCTTAACATCATTGTGTAGAACACAGTCTTTCCTGCCTGCATGGCCACCTCTTTTTCAGTCATTTCCTCTCATCTATCACCTATCACTTCCTGCCTTACATTGGTGCTGCTGAGACAGTCAAACACTAAAGGCCCTAAAATAAATGCATTTCCTTGAGACTCCATGCATACCCTTGGACTGTTTCCTTTTAAAATGTCCTTCGCCTAGTAAATCTTAATACATTGTCTCAGAATTCTTTCTTCCTCTTGACCTATGGTCGGTCTATTCACCCACACGTCCATTACACCACAAAGTATATCACACTGTAATGGTTTTCTGTCTGTGAAAATACAAGATTGTAAGAGCCTTGGGTTTTATGATTCTGTATTTCTAGCATCTAACACAAACCCTGGCACAAGGCAGATAACTAATACTTGTCTGATGAGCCATCAAATGAGTGAAATTAATACTGTTGGAGAATACTACATGATTCCTTTTATTTTCTAAGTGCAGTGGAACCTCCTTTTTAGCTTTAAAACATAAATAAGCAAACCACAACCTGGGGGTCAAATGGGGCCCACTATATGTTTTTATAAATAAAGTTTTATTGGAGCAGAGCCATCCATATTCCTTCAGGTACAGTCTGTGTCTGCATTTGTTCTGCAATGCCAGACCCTATAGGCAACAAAGCCTGGAATCTTTACTCTCTGTAATTTTTCAACCTTTAGAGCAAAAGTGTGCCAATGCCCATCTTATGGAAGAGAGGTAAAAGTTGTCTGTGTAGCTGAGCAAGAGAAGTGGGACTCAGGAGAGTAGATAAGCAATGAAGTATAGTGATAGCCCTTAACGGCCTCCACTGTAAAACGGGAGCCCATTTTCAAGTGTCCTCTCAGGCTGGAAACACAGGACTCCTGAGCAGAGGCAGGGAAAGTGAGGATGAACCCTCACAGGAGCCTGGCACGCCAGGGCACTGTTGTCAGCTGTTTACTGCGGCAGAGAGAAGGGCAGAGCTGAAGTTAGTAAAACCACTAATGCCTGCTAATAATTGGAGCAGAGAGCTTCTCAGGAGTCTCATTAAAAAGAGTGCTTTGTCCTAACAAACACCAACATAACAGTCTGTTCTCAGAGCCCCCTTGCTGCACTTTCCTCTTCATGAGCCTTCTAATGAGTGTGCCATATTTATTTCCTTGAGAGACTCATCACTTCCCTTCTTAGCTTATTATTTAAATATATGGCAGGGTGTGACAAGCTGGAAGAAAAGGTCAGAGGGTCTTTTGTTCCTTGTCCAATGAACTATGTCACCCTTTAGTTTGTGAGCTGCAATTTGTGAGCTGTATTTATGAAATAACAGGTTCTTCTTTCAATATGACAAAAAAAAAAATCAAAACACCAAGAAACACAATGAAACTCTAAAATTCTAAGTTATTTTCTAGATACATTTGTTCAAAAAATGTCATGAAGAGAATAAAACCTCCATGCTCTGATATTTAACCCTTGGAAAGACACTAGATCTTGGTTCGTCAAAGCAGAAGAAATCAGGACTAATAGATTTACCCTAGGGCTTAGGACTTACCGCATTTTATTTTATTTCGTACTTCATTAGTTTTCATTCTTTTGCTAACAGAAACAAAAATTGCCACAGAAAGAGTGAATTACCTAGAACCCTCGTGTTAAGAGTCATTCTGGGTTATTAATTTTTTCAGGTAGGTGAAGATTTACTCTTGTTTTCTAGGTCACAGTGTTCAAAACAGTTCATGCCATAACCATAAAGCCATCAAACCATCTACCTTGGAAAAAAAAAAGAAAAGAAAGAGGAAGGAAAGAAAGAAAGCACAAAAAAGAACATAATAATTCCTTACTATTACATAATACCGTCAAATATCCATTGTGTTCAAATTTCCCTGATTATCTCATAACTGTTAGGTAGAAAAACCTTCCTCTCTTTTTATTTATAGGTGTTTTTGTAATCCTATTTTACCTAAAATAATTTGTTTGTTGAAGAATCCAAGATTTTATCCTATAGAATTTCTAATATTCTGAATTTTGTTAACTGTATTCTCTCAGCATCTGTTAATATGCTAAGCTGTATTTTCAGTAGTTAAAACAAAAAGCTTGCAATGTTAAAAAACAAAACTAAAACAACCTTGTCAATCATGACAGCACACACCTGGAACTGCAAAACTTTGGAAAATGAGAGCAGGGTCATCACATATGTGAGCCCAGCCTGGACAACTTCGTGACTTTAAAAGATCCTATCCAAAGTAAAATAAAAATTAAAAACGTTGGAAATGTAACTCAGTATAAAGGTCCTGAGTTTAATCCCTAGTAACACACACACACACACACACACACACACACACACACACACACACACTCCTCATTGTTCAGAGAGCCATGGTAAAATGATAGGAGTTCCAGAATTTGCATCAAACTAATGCAGTAAGAAGGGCTATAGATAAAGTAAGCATATAGGTACATACAGATGTCTTAGTTTTGTATTTTGGTATATATTTAAATTTCTCTGCAATTAAAACATTAAATATTGGAACAGAGATGTAGCTCAGTGGTAGAGCATGTGGTTAGCATGTACAAATCTCTGGATTCAATCCCCAGCACCAAAAAGTTTAAATGCATCATTTTCATAAAAGTTCTTAAGTAGGAGCTGCAACCCTCAAGAAGTACTTCAGGTTTATAAGAAAATCCAATAAAGTGCATCCATTTCCTCCCGCTGAAACTTTATATTTGAGACGGCCTAGCACCTCCTCTCCTTCCTCTTGTTGCCCTGCTCCTCCTTTCACTTTGCGTTCTTCTCCTCCTGATCCTCTTCCTCCTCTCCCTGCCCTTCTCCTCCTCCTCCTGCTCCTTCTCCCTCTCTTCCTCCTTTTCCTCCTCTTCTCTTCATGCTTCTGTTCCTTCCCCTTCTTCTCTTCCTTCTATTCCTTCTCCTTCTTGTTATCCTCCTCTTCCTTTATTATTATTTCAGTAAAGATGGTAAATTAAGGATCGGTAAAATGTGGTGGGGAAAGTCTGAGACTTACCGATCTACAGACTTTGAGCTGTGGTTAAACTTCCTTTTTGTCTCAGTGTATGCTTGACATTCATGAAGATCAGAATGACCTTCTTAGAACTTTCTGTCTTATTAAGACTCATAAAAAGGGAACAACATATCACTGTTGAAGTTGCAAGTGGGGAGTATGCTGATTTAAGGGAACAACAGTACACAATGCTAACTACCTTTCTTGTAGGAATCCATTAACAATGGTTTCCATAGAGGGAACCCTTTTGTAAATAAATCTGAAGATTAGTCGTTGGTTTTTTTCCTATCATGTAACAATCCACCTCCCACCCTAGAGGCTAGGGAAGAGCCCATATGCTTGCACAAAGCCTGCTGCCAGGCTCAGGGCATGCAGTCTCAGAGACTGAATTTCATACTATCACTATTCCAGGACATTGCTTTTCCTGACTACCTCCTTGAGTGCTAATGGCCACAAAGACTCCTTTGAACTTTCCTTGAACCTCAATTCATCTTGGGTGCCAAGTACTTCTATTAAGTTATAGTCTAATATACTAAGCGTGTGCTTAGTCTATACTGAAGGCACAGTATACCTAGTTCAGTTGGAAGTTCTGATTTTGTCTTCCCATGATTAATTCCACATTTATTAACAATGATGTGTCTTCAAAATGAATTGTATTTCCTTCTAATGTAATCCTAGAACAATGTCCTTGTTATAATCACTTTAATGTTCCTGTGCTATTCCCCTTGTAATTCATACCTTCATTTTAAAATTCTGATTATATTATTTTTATTTGTTACCAACAAATGTTCCTAAATTCACATAAAGCCATTTCATTTCCTATACAGATTATGCGATGTAGTATGAAAATTTATTTTTAACCCATTGACCAACCGACTAATGTCTTGCTTTCTTTCATAACCTCTTCAGTGCAGGTCTTGCTGATCACTAGACAGTCTTATGTATCTACATTAGCCTGGTAAGTTCCACTTTCTCCTTCGTGAGCTCCTGTACTGCTTCCATCTCTTGTCCCTAGCAGTGCTCTTGCTGACCCATTCTCTGCAGGTTAGCTCAGAAGTATCCACAACACTGGTGTTGTTCACGTGCTTTTCAAATTATTTATGGAAAAACATGAGCTATGAATCTTCTGGTAAATCTCTGTACAGTATGTGCTTCAGTGGTAACAGAGCACCCAATACAGTGGCCATGCACATGTAGCTATTGAGCACGTGAACACTGTGATGCTTAATCTTGACTGGCAAAATGATTGGATTGGGGAAACATCTCGGAAATTAGTGAAGTACACTTCTAGATGTGTCTGTGAGGGTGTTTGCAGAGGTGATAGACATGTGGGATGGTGAACTGATGGGAGAAGACCAACCTGGACTGTAAGGAGTGCCATCTAGTGGGTGGGGGCACAGACAGACCAAAGTGTATGGAGAAAGCCAGCCAGCACTTGCAAGTTCAGTTCTGCTTGCATGGGTGCATCTTTGCTGCTGCCATTGCCCATGGACATCAAACTCTAGTTTCTTCAGCCTTCTGACACAGACTCACATTAGCAGCTCTCTAGAGCACTTTGAGGAGTTCAGCCTTGTGGCATTCTTGGTTCCTCTTGTTCTGATACTTCTAGCTTTTCAGACTGAGCAGCTACTGGTTTCTCTAGTTCTCTAACATAAAGGCAGCCATGTGGGACTTTAGAGCCCCTTGTGTTCCTAGAATTGCTGAAGGGTTACTGTTTCTGACAAATATGAAAAGCATATGGATCTTTCCTCCACAGTGGAAATCTGGAATGTGAACTTCAGTGATGCATCAGAGGTTGGCTTTTCCTCATTCCTTCTCTCCCTCTTCTCCCTTTCACTCTTAGTTCATGAGTGCAAGCGATCTAGGAGGCAATCCCGAGTCCTCATCCCGTGCTCCTTCCCTCTCTATCTCTGGCTGCCGTGAGGTGAGGAGCTTTCCCCTGCCGATGCCTTCCACCATTACATTCCTACCTCACCGAGACTTAAAAGCAATGGAGACAGCTGACCATGGACTAACCTCTGAAACCATCAACCAAAAGAAACCTTTCCTCACTTAAATTGATTTTGCTGGGTATTTTGTCACAGTCACAAAAAGCTGACTAACACAATTAAACATGAATAGTGTGTTTAATGGTTTCCATAGGTGTATCAGTCACCTTCACTTTCAGTAGGACAAAACACCCAATACCCCAAACTTAAAGTGAGAGAAGTTTATTTTGACTCAGAGTTTTAGAAGTTTCATTCTTTGCCTTAACCATAGCATGGTGGAAGGACCAAGGCAGGGGGAAGCTGCTCATATCGTGGCAACTTGGAAACAGACAGGAAAAGGAGGAACCAGGAAAGGAGATACATTCTTGCAAGTCATTCCTACCCCCCCAGCCCACCTCTTAACACCAAGTCAGCTTTATGGCTCCATGATTTAATCACCTCCAAAAGCCCCACCCACAAGTGTAGGAGGCTTTGGGGGGATTCTCTAGATATAAACCACAATCATAGATTCTGCCCCTGCAGGCGAAAGGTGGTGTTCTCCTCAAATCACTTCTGAGATGTAACTCTGTCTCTTGTTTGAAAAGTGGACCATATACCATTTCCCCCATAAGCCTAAGCTGGGTAAGTATTCTTCTCACTCACCAACTTTCCTGGCTACTGTTGCTAAAATCATGAAACAGAACTTTTGTTCAGAGAGAAAGCAGCAGCAGTCAGCTAGATGATATCCCCTTAACCAAAACACATGCAATTAGGAATGAACCCAGTGTCGGTAAGGAGAGATTTCCCAGGCAATAGTCAGAACATGAATCTGAGTTTGGCACAGACATAAAAGGTCCTTAAAAGACCCCAGAAGCTGCTGGGTCAGAAGCTCCAGGAAGAGAAAAGCAGTCTTATACAAGACAATGTGAGAACTGGTGAGGAGACCGAGCCCTATTGAGAAGGGAACTTTTAAGAAATGACAAGCTCTCCACAGAAAGCGGAGTAAGGCAAGTCATTATTTCTTCTATATATCTGTATCCTTTATAGAGATATTTTTGTTAAGTATTTCATAGAATATTTTAGAGGAAGTTGAATATTACAGAGGACAGATAGTGGTAATAATGAAAATTATAGCAAATACCCAATTATATGAGAGGTGACCACATGACTTTTCCACTATGAAGAATAAACTAATTATACACTAAACTAGGAGAATTGAGATACTTAGGGACATATTTTCTGTTGGACAATTTAAAGGGCTCAAGCTATTGACTAATAACCAAAATAACACCCAAGTGATCTCAGTTGTGAATCAGTATAGCACCTAAAGTAACAAGAAACACAGAAGTACAAGCCCTTGAAGTTCTTCATGTAGTCTTTGCCTCTGGTCCTTCCCTGACCCATTGGTTTACGCCAGACCCCTGCCTCTCCTGAAGTTGTATGGAGTAAGTGTTCAAGAAATCACTAATATTAATAATTAAATTAAGACTAAAAATTAATTTAAATTACTACTTAACATTAATATGAAATATTTAATATTAAATGCTATTAATGTTAAAAATTATTATCATCCCACTTTTATTGAATGCTAGCTGATAGGAGCAATTCAAAACAGTTAACATTCATTAAACTTTTTCAATCATCATAATAATCCTAGTAAAAGGTGAGTCATTAAAATAATTTGAGGTAAGGCAACTAAGCAGTTTAATTTTTAACAATAAGAAAGCTTTTAAACACAAAATTGGAATTGAATATTATGCAGCCATGAAAAATCATGCTCTATATAAACAATCAATTGAGAAAATTCTATCATATATATGGGGAAGTACCAATACAGTAAAATTAGGGTACTTCTTATGGGGTAGAGACAGGGAAGAGGAAGATACAAAAATCAGAAGGACAGTCACCCGATTTTAACACATTTTCCCTCTAGATAGTGTTTTTCTTGATCTTCTTATGATCTGCATATTTTTTAATGTTTTTGCAGTAAATATGCGTTACTTTAATAACTATAAACTATATAACTTTTGAGTATAGCCTACTGGTTTCCTTTATTTAATCATAGTGTGCATTTCCAAGTTCATTTATTCATTCAACAAATATTTATGGAAAGCTTACTATGAGAAGCAGTTTTAGGCTGTCAAGATATGTCTAAGAGGGAGATTGCCAAGGGCTCTGTCCTACGTATTTACAAATTCAAGAGGAAGAAGACATAAATAATTCATTATATCAGTATCAAAATAGGTTCAAAATGTAATAAGTACTATAAAAGAAATACAGATGATAGACAGTACCTGGTACGTGTGTTTGGAGTGGACAGTTAATTCTGAAAGACTGATAAAAAGAGACCTCTCTTAGTACCAGAAGTAGGAGAAAGAATCGCTCAATGAGCCTGGGAGAAGGAGGCAGAAGGAATGATAGCACCGAAACCCAAACGTAGAAAGAACCTGGTCGAGTTCATTTTATGGACGAAGGCTCAGTGGGGCCACAGCACACTAAGCGGGGAGAGGGCGGAGAAAGCAAGCAATGAGAGTTCAAGGAGGACCATCTAGGGCTGCCAGAAAAGTTAAATTATTGCTGAATTACTTGATGAGAAGCCAGTGAAGAATCTGACTCAGAGGAGTGACATGAGCAGTTACCAACTTCTCAATCATGAAAAAGGTCGCCCCAGCCTTTGAGTGAACAATGGATTGTGGAATGAAAGATTACAGCCATTGAGAAGGCTGAGACGAGGAGGGCTTGGACAGGGTAGTACTGGCAAAGGGTAAAAAGTGAGCAGACGAGAGAATATATCCAGAGAACAGCGCACAGTACATGGTATCGTCTTGGATGTACGACATCAGACAATAGCAAAAATTAATGATGGGAAACAGATGGAAGGAACCAAGCAGATGGTGATATAATTTTCTGACACAGAGATGTTTAGGAAGAGATTAGGTCATGGAAAGGAGACTGGAAAAATGGATGACCTGTTAGAAATGTTAAAAGAAGAAATATCAGTTAAGCATCCTTGCGGATTTACAAAGTAATCTGTCAGAGACTTGGATGTTATAGTTTAGATTTTGCACACTCCCCAAAGATTCATGTGTTAAATGCTTGGACCCCCAACTTGTGGCACTACCAGCACATGGCAGAAATTGTAGGAGGTGAGGCCTAGTGAGGGGATCAGAGCAGGGGGTGTGGCCTTAAAAGGAACATGGGAACCCCAGCCTCTTTCTCTTTCCTTTGCTTTCTGGAAGCCTTGAGATAAGCAGCTTTACTCCACCATGCCTTCTTGGCAATGATGTTCTGCCTCATCACAGGCCCAGAAAAGAACAGAGTCAAGAGACCATGGACTGAACCTCTGAAACTCTGAGTCATAACAACTTTTTTTTTCTTTAGGTTGCTTTCCTCGGGTATTTTATCACAGTGATAGAAAGCTTACTAACACAATAAATATGGGATCCTTTCGAAGTTCATGTGTGTTAGCTATTAGCACTCATTACATCTAGAAGACTAAAATAATTTTCTTTTCTGAGAAGATGCTATAGTAGGAGTAGAAATGGGCATGAACCTGTAATATCAGGTACTTGTAAATTTAAAAGTTGGCTAGGGAGAGAAATAAAAAAGCCATCCTTCACTCAGAATGCTAACAAAAATGGTGAGAGGAGGCATCCTTTCCTTTTTTCTGATGTTAGGGAGAGAGCACTTTTCCTATTATTAAATATGCGGTCAGCTGTAGTTTTTCTTAGATGCTCTTCATCCAGTTAAGGGCATTCCTTAACATTCCTGACTTGCTACAACTTTATTGTGAGTGAGCGTTGATTTCTGACATAGTATTTCTGTACACATTGAGATATGTATGAATTTTCTTTAGTCTGTGAATATGGTCAGCCATGTGACCAATGTAAAACAATCTTGCATTTCTGAAATAAAGTCTATCTGCTTATGCTGTCATTTGTTTTCTATCATTTTGAAATTTTCTAGCATTTCCTGAACACTGTTATTTCTGTGTTGACAAATCATTGATCCTATTTCAAAACTTGAAATCTGGATCTATAATGAGTTGGATTCATTCCCTCAGCTTCTATTACCTAAGAGAATTTGTGCAGGATTAATACCATTTCTTTCAGGGAAGCTAGACAATCCCAAAGTCTTCTTTTTGAGATTTTTAAACTATGTCTTTAGTTACTTTAATAAAATATGGATAATCAGAGCTCTCTTTCTCTTTGTGAAAAAAATTTTATGAAGATTTTGGATTTTTTTTGGATATTAACAAACTTGTTTATTTTTTCGAAGTAGTCACCATAAATCTGATTTTAATGTTCTTTTGTTATTATGCTAATATCTATAGAAAGTACTGGTTCTTCCTCCTTTTTGACTGCTAATGTGGGTAACAGTGTCTGCTATCTCTTTTCATGATCAGTACAGAGTTTTATCAATTTTATTGATCTTATTAAGGAAACAATTTGGAAATACATTTCTTTTGTGATTCCTTCTTCCTTTAAAAAATGTTAAAGCTTTGAGAATTTTACCAGTTTTTTGTCTACTAGTGATTTATAATTTAGTTTGTTCTGTTACAAAATATACTTCCGCATTTCACTTATTTTAAACTTATTAATAATTATTTTATAAAACATCATATGATTGAGTTTGGTAAGTGTTCCATTTACATTTAAAACTATGTGTATTCTGCTGGGTTGAAGTAGTCCATATATGCCAATTCAGTGAGGTTATTTGAATCACCTATAAGTTTACTATCTGTTTATATGGAGATAGGAATATTAATATTTGTAACTCTCATTATGAATTTATTTCTCCTTTAAATGCTATCCATTCATTTCATGTCCATTCAAGTTCATTTACAAAGGGCAGAAACATTTAGGCATATTGTGTCTTCTTGACCATTATATTCTTACGAAGTCACCCTCTGCACTTAAAGGGAACATTTTCATCTGTTCCTTCCTATTTTGAAGTATATTTGCTAATTGTAGTGGAACTGAGAAAAGGAAAACTCAATTACTGTAGGATGCAGACTTTGTTTTTTCAAACGCTGTATAGTAGAAAAGCAATAGTAAGACATATGTTTCCAGACAACCAATATGCTGAGTGTTTAAACTATTCAATATTCTATATGTTTTGGACTGTGGAAATTTCACAAAATTCCCATTTGTCTTCTGGATGTTTTGTGTGTGTGGAAATGCCAAGGAAACCATTAAATTACAGATTTATGAGGGAATACAAAAGTCCGGTGGTCCAAGTCCTTAGTTTCATAGATATGGAAAGTAGATTAAAAGATTAAGTGACTTGCTCACACAAGTGATAATCTTTCAGAAGATTACTGTAGGAGGTGATCTTTCCAAGCCAAGAGGAGAGTGTTGGATTTCCCCTTCCCTCAGTGTACGTTGGATGACTCAAGTCATTCTAAGCTAAGACCTTTCATGGTCATGTAAGTCTTTTTGAAAGGCAAAACTCTCATCTCTCACTGTGAACTGTGTGGAGCACACCATCTGCCTCACTGTGTCTCACTGTCATCTACCTTCTATGCCTTGAACACCTACTCATCCTCTGTGATTGTGACCAAATGTCTTGTTCTCCTTAAAGCTTATGTTGATTTCCTTATTTGTGTGTGTAATAGAAAGCTGGGCCCACTGTGTGTGTCTGTGTGTCTGTGTGTGTGTGTAGTCTGTGTGCATAGTGTGCATATATACACACATGTATGTTTCATGTCTAAATCACACACATCATAAATTACTATGAGCATAGTAGGATTCTCATCTTATTTCTTTATAAAATATTAGTAACAGTTTTTACCTGTCTCACTGGAATGTCTTAAGAATTAATTTACATTTACAAAGCACTCAGAAATCCTTGGATCCGAGATGCTGTGGAAGTGAACACATTATTATTATTACCAACTTGAGGCAGATAAATTGTAAGGAGAATACAGAGAATTGGGATTGCTTGATATTTACAATAATATAGGTCTCTTTGCTGGGAAATATATATTATGAGATACAATCTGTTTCCCTAGAAAATAATTTTTAAAATCAGGTCAGACCTCTGCACTCATTAGATTTTGCTTCATTTTTAGATTATCTACCTCAGGGCAACACATTATATAGCCTGCTATGAAACATTTGGGATACCTTCTAGGTATGTATAAGCTTAGAATGAAAGTAAGGTAATTTTCTATTTTTATGAAGTAGCTGAATGAAATGTCTTCCTTTTTTACTAAGTCACATAAAGCAAATTTACTGGATATGTAAGGTTAGAAATCAGAATTTGTTACACAGGTTTTAGTATTTAATCACAGCCACGTGTGAGGGGAAAATGTCTCTATATCTTTAGCATTTTCTTAAGCTGTCTTGTAGGCCACCTGACCATAGCACCTGGAAGCCACATGTCCCTTTTTAGCAATGCCTTGAGTCTTCCACTCACCAGCAGTGTTTGGATGCTTTACCAGTGCTTCACACACCATTTCAGTGCAGTGGGGCACTGCACTCTCATAAGCCCACTTGGTTTTCCCTGATAAATCCTGCCTCCCTTCTAGCACTCTTCTCCCCGTACTAATGATGTCACAAGTTACCCTCCCTAACCTGGCCAAACCATCCTTTAGTCTCCATTGTACTCCACACAGATTTCCATGAGAACACTTCGCCATTCTTACATTTGACATTTGGGCCTTTTCCTTCTGTTTCATAAGCTCCTTTCAGTAAAGTACTACTGTGTGCATTTCTGCACCTATGATCCTAAGGTAGTCATCTGTGCTTACCTGATGAAAAATTTACAGTAACGTCTAAAACCTTTCCTCTTCAAAGCCTTCTTCAGACTTAGAAGTCTTGACCAGTATTGCTTTGAAGTATCCATTTTGAATACCAGGTTCTAAATATATTAAAATATAATTGGTTTTAAGCTTGATTTTCCCAACGTTGGCCTATAAATATGTTTAGTTTTCTTGTTTCTTTTATAATCAGCTTGGATTCACCTTAGAATATTTAGGATAAAATTACTGCTTTCTATACCAGCTGTTAGCTTGCCTTCCTTGGGTATAATTCAGAAGGAAGCAGAGGGCAGAGTCCAGGTGAAACTAATTTAGGTATTAGCTAGAGGGAACTACTTGTAGATCAATTTTACTCTGACAGATAAATTTGCCTTTGAGATCCAATTATATACAATATTAAGACTAGCATGAATCACCTATCACACTTGGAAACAGCTGCTAATTAAAGCACAGAGATACTAGAACATTCGGAGAACACACTGAAATCGAGGTTTGAAGAATCTAAAAGGAAAGAAAAAAGAAAGATCATTATTTATTTCTCAGAGTTAAATTCCAGGGGCCACATTTCTAAAAAATTATTTTTCAGTTCAATGATTCACAGCAAAATCTATTTTTAAACAATTTTTTCCCTTAACTTTAAAAAAATGTTTAACACTGTACACCATATTAAAAGTGTAATATTCTAGTCAAGAGCCCATAGGGGAGTTATCTTGCTTCAATACAGGAGCAAAAGCAAAGGGCAGGGCATATTTGGTTTAAAAGCCCAGTTGCACCACTGGTCAGTTATATAGTTTGAAGTGAGTTATTTAAATAAACTAAGTCCCAGTTCTCTGTAAAAAAATAACAATAATAATAATAAATTCTTCATGCATTGTGGTGAGGACTAAGTGAGCAATATGTTCTCCCATGAGTTTGGAGGAGAGTACATACACAGATACACCAAGCACACTGTCTTGGTTACTTTTCTCTCATTGCTGGAACTAAATACCCGACACCCAAATTTAAGGAAGGAAAGGTTTATTTAGCTTACAGTTTGTGGAGGTTTCAGTCCATACTCAGCTACCTGTAAAGCAGAGGGGCACATGGCAGAGGGCTATGGTTCATGGCAAAAGAGCACAGCAAAAGCAACCAGAGCAAAAGGGAGGAATAGCCGGCAAACAGCCTCTTTTTCTCCCTCACATTGTAAACAGGCTAACCCCACCCAGGGGGCGTGTAGCCTTCACATGATCTCCATGCCCTCCTCTTCCAGACTCAGGATGTGTACAAAGTAAGCACCTTGGCTTACTGCTGAGTCACTCAGCCAAGCCTCTAGACTACCCAAGTTGACACAATGTATCCACCATAACACACACACACACACACACACACACACACACACAGAGTTACTTAGTTTTTTAATTTGGAAGCCAGTGCAGACACAGACACACCAGGCACACACAAGGTTACCTAGTTTGTGGTTTTCTTTTTCACTTGGCTTTTTAAAAAGAAATGAGAACTTTTCACTGTATAAGGACTAAAATTATATGATGGAATGTTTAAAAAATGATTACATAAGAGACACATTATTGTTAATCCTTCCTAAAATACTCCCCCTCGCTTTGACCTCATTTATTCTGCCATTTTGGCCACTTTTGGAAGCATTTCTAGAAGACTCTTCCCAAGAACATCTTTATGAAGTGTGATTAAAAATACAGTGGTTGATACTGCCCAGGGTCACCTGACACAAGGACGGGGAGAAGCATCACTGGCCTCGCTCCTCACATTACTCAGTGCACCCAACACAATGCAAATGCCAGCTCTTCGTCAAAGTCACAATGACTATAAATGGTCAACATTTTGAACTGATTCAGGATATCAAAACATCCACTAAAGATACTCATGAAACAGGACTTCCAGAACTGCTTCAGAAAGTGCCAAGGAATAATGAAATAAGTGTGTTCACAGTGAGTGTGTGTATTTTGAGGGGAACAAATGGCAATATGTTTTAGAGCTGTAATAAATTTATTTAACTTCACTGTAATTTTTTATCATGCCCTATATTGCATGTGCTGCTTTTTGATTAAGTAATTGCTACTCTTCACTTTTCGCATAGATATATCTATAAGTCACTGATTTTTATGTCATTTAAACTCACATGAGTGGCCAGATGTGGTGGTGCATGCCAGTAATCCCAGCACTCAGGAGGCTTAGGCAGGAGTATTGCTGTGAATTCAAGGCCAACCTGGGCTACATAGTGAGTTCAAGCCACCCTGAACTACCCAGAGTCACCCTGTCTCAAAAAATAATGCAATATAATAAATAAAATAAAATGAGTAATAAGTATAGTGCTTTTTCTTAGTAAAAACAATAAAAACATAAGAATTTAGAATAATGTAAACATATCTTGGCTGGATGATAACCACCTTGCCGCATCTCGCATCACTCGCACCCCTGGTGATACAGATATAGCTATAGACGCGAGAGAGAGAGACAGAGAGAGAGAGACAGACAGAGAGAGAGAGAGACAGAGAGAGAGAGAGA
>PVLD010010016.1:38339-73350 GCA_004027595.1 Dinomys branickii | reverse complement strand
GAGAAAAAACGAACTGATCAAAAGGGCCATCATCTGTGTAACCTGAGTAACAAAGATGAAGGTAACATTATGTAGGACAGCATCCAGAGCTAATTCCCTTCTATCTTCTCTATAATTCTGTATTTCCTCAGTCGTTTTTGTATTAGCAGAAATGAAGATAACTTTATATTATACAGCATCCAGTGCAAATTCCCTACTACCTTATCTATAATTTGGTATTTCCTTTAATGTTTTTGTGTTAACTAATGTGAAGATAACTATGTAATACAACATCCAGTTCTAATTCCCTACTATATTTTGTATAACTTTGTATTTTCTGAATTGTTTATGGCTTTTCTGGTTCATATGTCTCCATTCTTTTGTCTTTAAAATAAAATTTAAAAAAAATTACAGTCATATTATTAGATGGTTCTTTTTATTTCAAAAATATTAAAGCAGTTTCTAAAAGATACACATGTAGCACCCACATACATTATAAATGTATAAAATGTTTGTGCTGTAGATTTCACAATCATACTTTCCTAGAAATATAAGTAAGGCATCAATTTTGGCGGAAAATTGAGGGAACTCTGACAGATTTCAGACCAGCTGCAAGTCAAGCTTTTCTCTGGGGAATTTCCTTCTCGGGATGAAATATGCAGGGCTTACTCACCCCTGGACAGAACAGATTTGATTAAGATGACCTCTGAAAAAGATTTTCTGAGACCTATGACCTAGGCCAGGCTCATGTGGCCTATCTTGAAAAGATGAACTAAGACAATCATGTTTGTTCTTAAAAACATAAACTAAGAAATGGACAATTACCTTGTCAAATGATGATAGGTCATCTATATGACCTACTACCTCATATAATTAATTGGTGATGATGGCCTGGAGGTGGTAGGTCATGTAGACTGAAATCACAGAGATGTACCTGCAAGATGGATAAGCACAGGGAAACAGAAGGGCGGAAAAGAGGGAGAAAGGTTGCAGGAGAGAGGGAAAAGCAGGGTAAGAGGAGAGGGGGAAACACGCACTTATAACCACGTTTTGGTTATTCAATGGTTTCTTTTCAAATGCACTTTTTAAATAATTTCGTATTTTATCTGAGACAAACAATATATCTCTGTTCTTCTAGGAGTAATATCTTCTTTTATCATACCACCAATTAACTGGAAGAAATTTCACAGACTGGCAACAGGAGGGGTCATTATCAAGAATTTTATACCAGCCTTTCAACTACTCTGGAACAAGAGAGAACCAGATGGCAGCACCGTGGAGAAAGGAAAGGTGTCAGCTATGCTTGGGACTGGCCGGGAGAAACCCAGGCAAGCAGTAATAGTAGCTATGGGATTGGTAATGCCAGTTTATGCAAGCAACAAATAATGACTTCCAGCTCTATAACATCATGAACTGTTGCGTCTTAACTTCTACCCTCCCATGGCAGGGAGAAATGATAGGATTAAATGCTGTTGATTCTTACTGTCAATATGGAGCTTGTATTTCATATATATTTTTTGTAGCCAAACCTTTTCTTAAAGAACCCTGACTTTTACATAGTAGACTTCTAGGCCTTCTCTTCCAGTCCTTCCCTCCCGTGTCCTACAATTATCCGAAACATGAATGACCATCCTGTGCCCTCAAATCTCACTCCTACTCATTCATCTCTCCATCCTAGCCCTTATTCTCCTGAATCCCTCACACACAACAGGGTAAAATCACTCCCCTAAGTGGAAAATCACTGCATACAAGTTCCTGGCATGAGTTGCATTATATGTCTATAGATCTGTAGATCTTCCTCCTACAGTTATAGATAGCAGTTATAGATAGTAACCACAGTTTGTCAGTAGCCAGACTGTACTTGAGTCTACTGTTATTGCCAACTATACTACTTTAAACAGGATGTCATACATGCTGTGACCAGTTTTCCCCTGTATGACAAAACTGATTGTAAGGGCTCATAACTGTTACCACATTCCAGTATCAAAGAAATGGGCCCTATGTCTAATTGCTAGCAACTTTTCAGACTTAGCATATTGGGAAGGTAGGTTCTTGGGATAGTTATAAAGATGAAAAAGCACCTACATCTAGAGGAGATTCAGAGAAAGAGATACCTCCCAGAAAGCCTCCATACCAGTGATAAGGCTAACATAAGAAATCTACAAGTATCAACATAGAAAACAAAATATAAAAGAAAATATAAAATAACAACACAAAGAAGCAAAATGAAATCCCAAATGCTCAGCCCACCCAGAACAAGTCCAGAGCACAAAGAGAGGAAATCAGAAGCCAACAAATGGAAGGAACTTTCCGAAATGATCGGAGCAGAAGGGAAAAGAGGACACAGAAAAGACAATCTCTAAGGCGCAAAAAGAAATGACTATCAAAGTGAAAGACATTAAAGCAGACACAGATAGACAACTAGAAGAGCTCAGGAAAACAATGGAAACCATGAATTCCAGCCATACACAAGAAATAGAATCAATGAAACAGACACAAACAGAAATGCAGGGGATTAGAAGCTCTATTGGAAGTATATGCAGCAGATTGAAGGTTGTGTTGGTTTGGGGTATATTTTTGCAAGGAGAACAATATAAGACAGGACATATATTTTATATGATTATTTATTGTAATCATCCAAAGAAAGATATACAAAAGAGGGCAGGAAATCCGTCCACACACTAAGACCAAGGAATCCAGCTGAGGGCCTGGATCCTGTGACAATGTCCTACGTGAGTCCAGCTGAATACCTAGAGCTCATAACAGTGCCTCCCACAAATCCAACTGGTGGCCCAGAGCCCATGACAATGTCTCATGCAGGCCTGTTTCATGGATCTGTGCTGGGAAGGCCCAAAGGTCAGTGATGGATTTTAGAAAGTCTGTGCCAGCAGGATGAAGGATCTGTGCTAGCAGGCTGGGGGATCTGTACTGGAGCTAGGAGGTGACACTTATGAGGAACCAGAGCTCCCCCAAAAGGTACCACAGCCATCCTCAGCAACAGTGAGGTCCTGAGCACCTCTGATGATCCAGATGGCTGAGTTCCCATTAGGGAATCCAATGCAGCAAGCTTTTCCTGGAGACCGGCAGTGCACCCATCTTCCCCTCTGGAACCAGGAAGTGATGCTCAAAGTGAGGACCAAAGCTCCTCCAAAGTGAACCAAAGCCATTCTCAGTGCCAACGAGGTCCTGAGCTCCTCAGAGGATGAAAATAGTCAAGTTCACCAGCATGACGAACTCCTCCAAAACAACCAACAGCTTTTACCAGCTCCAACAGCCTTTCTCCACTCCTAACAGCCATAACATTTCCTTCTCCAGTTCTGCCTCTTGTGCTGCTGGCAACCATCCTCAGGTGGGCCTCCCATATCTAGCACCACACTTACTCTGTTCAGCTGGGTGTTATAAGTTGACCACCAGTTATCAAGCCACTACAAAGGTGAAGATAGAATATCTGATCTAGAAGACAGGAACGAGACTAGGGACCAGGAAAAGAAAGGAATTTAAAAACACAAGAGACAACTACAGGATGAAGCAAAGAAGAATAGTATAAGATTGACTGGAATCAGTGAGAAAGCTGGAGACACCCCAAAAGCCGTCAAAAACCTCTTCACAGAAACAACAGCAGAAAATGTCCCAAACATGGATAAAGAATTTGACATACAAATAAATAAAGCATATAGAAAACCAACTAGACAAAGATCAAAGATCAAATGTTTAATCAAAATAAATTCACACCAAGCCATATAATAATCATTTCAGAAATTCAGTACAATAACAAACTATTAAAAGCAGCTAAAAAAAAAGAAACACATCACCTACACAGTGAGAAAAAAGCTCATGAGAATCATGGAAGACTTCACCACACAAACTCTCAAATCAAGGAGAGCTTTGAGTGGTGTATTTTAAGCCCAAAATGAGAACAATCTTCAACCCAGATTGGTGTACCCTACAAAGTATTTCTCAAAATTGATGGAGAAATGAGATATTTTCATGACCAAGAACAACTGAAGTAATTTGTGACCATCAAATCAGCACTACTGTTAATTTTATAAAACATTTAGAGAAAAACTAATGCTACTAATGCTGAAACTCTCTAAAGAAATTGCAAGGGAATTAGTACTTCCAAAATCATTCCTGGAAGCAAGTATTACTCTGATTCCAAAACCGGAGAAGAACACACCAAGAAAGAAAACTACAGGCCAAAATCCCTAATGAATATAGATGCAGAAGTCCTTAATAAGTCACTGGCAAACAGAACGCAGGAGATCATTGAGAAGATTATACATAATGACCAAGTAATATTCACCCCAAGGATGCAAGGATGATTCAATACATGCAAGTCAATAAATACAATATACGATATTAACAGCACCAAAACCAAAAATCATATGATCATCTAATAGATACAAAATAGCACTTGAGAAAGCCCAAAATCCATTCATAATAAATACCCTAGAGAAAACTGAAGTAGATGGTTTTTACCTCCATCTTATAAAAACCACCTGAGACAAATAAATAGCTGACATCACATTAAATGGTCAAAAGCTGAAAGTTTTAATTCTAAAATCAGGAACAAAACAAGGCTGTCCACTATCACCACTCCTATTCAACACAGTTCTGGAAACATTAGCCAGAGAAATTAGACAATAGAAAAAATGAAAGAAATTATCATTTGTTGATGATGTGATTCTCTACACAGACGATCCCAAAACTCCACCAAAAATGTGCAAATTTCATAACCAAATTCAGTAATGTAGTGGAAACAAAAGACAACACTCAAAACTCAGTAGAACTCTCATACACCAACTCACAAAGAGTGAAATTAGGGAAAGTATACTCTTCACAATAGCATCTAAATAATGAAATACTTACAAATCAATCTAACAAAGAATATAAAAGATCTGGACAGTGACAATTACAGTACCACAAAAAAGGAGATCAGAGAGTATATCACAAAATGGAAAGATACCTCTTGCACTTGGTTAAGAACCAACAGAGTGAAAATGGTCATATTCTCAAAACTTCTATACAGGCTCAATCAAAATTCAATATCAATAAAAATGCCATTAGCATACCTCACAGATCTAGAACAAACACACCTAAAATTAATTTAGAACCAGAAGAGACATAGAATAGCAAAAGCAATTCTGGGCAACAAAGGCAAGTCAGGAGACATCACAATCCCAGACCTGAAACTGTACTACAAAGCTACAGTGATAAAATCAGTATGATATTGCCCCCCCCAAAAAAAAGAACAGGTCTGGAGCAGTGGAACAGAATAGAAGATGCAGGCACATGTGCTAAACTCTGATGAAACTTGGGAACATTATGCTGGCTGGAGGGAGCAACCACAAAGGACTGTATAATGCAGAATTCCACTAGTATGGAGGGTCCTGAACAGGCAGATCCTTGGAGACAGAAAGTGTACTGATAGTTGCCTGCAGTTGGGTCACTGTTGTTGCGTGCAAGGTTTTTTGGTGAAGGGGATGATAAAAATTTTCTAAAATGATATTATGTTGAAGGTCACACTATTCTTTAAATATAGTATTCAGAACCATTGAATTGTACACTTTACATAGATGAATTAACTTTATGATACATAAATCATAACTCAATAAAGCTTTTAAAATAAAAACAAGTGCTTAAATTGTATGAGTATAAATACTCTACATGCATACCTGCACATACAACTGTACACCCTAGCCACTGCTATTGAAGCCTAAACTGAAACAAAATTTCATAGCAAACATTATTATTTGAAATTCTTGCAAATATCACAGTTCTGAGAGAAATATGAGAACAGTGTGAGACAGTCATCTCACAGCAAGACTACACATGTTTCTCAGGTTATATAATCACCTCAGGTTTGTACTTCACTTTGGCTCAACTCTCTCTTGTGTCTGATAAATTTTACATGTCTGTTACCCTCAAGCCTGGCTATCATTTCTTCAGAGAATTGCATGACCTTTCTCATAAACACCTCCACATGTGTTTTGTTAAGATAGGATTATTTTTTAATTGCCTCCATAGCACCTGCCATTTCCTTTACTGCACTGTAAATTTGTGAAGGCAAATTCCATGGTGAATTCAGCACCTAATCTCCAGGGGTTATGTATGTTACTCAGAGCACACATCTACTATATACATGTGTACAAACAGGTAGATGGACAGATGGAACAATGAATATAGAATTTTGGAGAAAAGAGGTGGAGGAATCTGACAGAGAAGGAAGGTAAAGATATTGTGTATTATGACATGATCACTATGCAATGGCAGGTACAGGTATCTGATAACAGAAAACATGACCATTCTTTTGAACATTCTAGTAATTAAAGTAGACTTCTTTAAAATGTCAATTTATGGCCCAAGAATGCATGTAATATATTACTATGAACCTTTCTACCATATCCAACTAAAATAGCCTCTTGTTATACATTCTAGACCTTGGGCAGATCCTCAAAATAACCCGTTTTTAATGCCTAGACTATTAAAATTTAGCATCCCACATATTTGTACAGTATTGAACAGATATTGGCAAATTTTAGGTAGTTATTTATTATTATTTAACCACAAAAGTCCTATGCAACTGCTTCTCAAAACTGATTTATTGTTCAGTGCTAAGATAAAACCAGACTGACTAAAGGCTGGATGGAGTTAATTATGAGATACAGAGGATTTTTAAAAAATCAGAATAAACCTGTTTTTTTGAGGGGAGGTGGCTTCTGGGGGATTGAACCCAGGACCTTTGCACTAACTTACATCCTCAGAACATTTTTTTACTTTTAGTTTGAGACAGGGTCTTACTAAGATACTAATTTACCCAGGTTAGGTTCAAATTCCTATACCTCTTGCCTCAACTTCCAAGAATGCTCAAGTTACAAGAATGTGTCACCACATCTGGATTCAAAATGAAACTTGAATCACTAAAAGCCTTTAATGATTATTGTTACAGTAGTAGGGAGAACAGACCTCTTGCACTTGCAGACAGGTATAGTGGAATAGGATAACAGAAACATCAGTTTGCTTTAATACTAATTTAAAAATGAATCTAAGCATTACCACAGCAGTTTTGTGGCTCCATAAAACCTGCTTAGTCTTTTTTGAGATTCCATCTCTGTATCAGTAAAAGAAGGTTAATAATCCCTACTTTACTTTGTGCTTTTGAACAATTGGCTCATTATTAATCACACCTTAATGACTATATTAATTTCTTCAATTTTAAAATGATTACACTAATATGAAAAATATATTTATGACTGAGGGTTCAGGGACAGTGATAGAGTGTTGGAAAAACCAAGAATCTATCTTCCCGGATAGACAACATTGACAGAATCTAATATAAATATTTGGGATCTTGGAATCTGCTAAAACCTTCCAGCTTCTAAGGAGAAGGCGCCGGCTGTAAAGTGGCCCTGGTTTTGATCAACTGCAGCTCTTAATACAGTGACCAACCCGTAGAGGAAGTTTTGACCTGCTTTCGGAGCAGCTTGGACAGATTCTACAGGAGCCATGTGGGGAAAAAAATGACCATTTCCTCCAAATGCCAGAAATGTGTTCTGATCTCTAGGCAGCTGCTGCTTCTGATCCCAGAGGGCGGAGAGCACGGACAGACATTTTTACTGCACCTCTTCCCACTGCTCCACCCCGCTCTGCCCCATCCAAGCACATCGACTAGGAGTCAATGCCCCCACACCATGCCATTGTTTCTTTACCTTTAAAAATCATTCCATCTGTGGGAGCCAGACATTAAAAAATAGACCATTTCAAAACAATTCCATATATGAGGAAAAGTGACCATTCAAACCCAAGGAAAGGCAGAGGCTCTGAAAAGACCTGCAAAGAATTTAAGTTTCCGGTTGATTCTTGGCACAGATACAGATTACAGTAATCATAAAAAATCAATAAATAGCAACACAAATAACAAAAACATGAAATTTTGGAGAAGGAGGAGAAGTTGGTTCTAGGGTGCTATATTATTACATTACGTTTCACATACACTCCAGTTTTCAATAACATCACAAAGCATAGAAAGAAATAGGACAGTGTGGTGCCTTCAAAGGAGAAAAATTTTAAAACAGAACTGGATCCTGAAAAATATGTAAAGGCAGCTCTAAACAGAGACTTTCAAACAATTATCTTGAAAATGCTCAAAGACTTGGAAAAACATATATAAAAAAAGAAAACAATATGTAACAAAATCCTAAGCAGCCAAAAAGAAATCCTGCAGCTAATAAATGCTATATTAAGCAGGCAAAAGAATGAATCAATGAATTTTAAAATAGAACAATGGAAAGGATGTAGTCTGTGGGTTAATATTGAGAATATATAGAGAATGCCTAACAACAGTATCGAAACCTTAATTAAGCCAGGCATGATGGCGCATGCCTGTAATCCTAGCACTGGGGAGGCTGAGGCAGGAGGTTGCAAGTTCAAGACCAGCCTGGGCCAAAAAATAAGCTCAAGGCCAGCCTGAAAAAAGACCCCCCCCAAAAAAAAACAACACTTAATTAAAAATAGGTACAAGAATTAAATAATCATTTCTCCAAGGAAGTTATACAGTGACCAACAGCACATGAAAATGTGCTAAACATCACTAATTATTAGGGAAAATACAAATCAAAACCACAGTGAGACTCTCACTCACAGCTTGCTGTGAGTGATGAAATCTGTGGAATAGAGAAAAAATAGATGAGAAAACTGACCAAAGCGCAAAGAATACATGGCCATCGTAAATATCCAACATACCTACTTTCACAGTCCCAAAAGTGGAAGACAGGAAG
This sequence comes from Dinomys branickii, assembly GCA_004027595.1. Taxonomy (NCBI): domain Eukaryota; kingdom Metazoa; phylum Chordata; class Mammalia; order Rodentia; family Dinomyidae; genus Dinomys; species Dinomys branickii. Next base: position 64,594 of record PVLD010010016.1, on the reverse strand, counting down.
GAATTGAAAAATATTTGAAAAAAATATCAAAAGTTTTCCATGTTGATGAAAGACACAATGTAAACAGTTCAATGAATTCCGGGTAAGATAAATTCAGTGAGAACCACACTGAGCCATATTATAATCAGATTTTAAAAAGTAATTGGATGCTTAGCAAATACCATATAAAAATCAACTGAAACGGATCAAAGGCCTACATCTGAGGTGTTACACTGTAATACTTTTAGAAGACACAGGGAAAAATGTGATCACTTTGGATTTTGTGATCATCTCTTGACTAAGAAAACAAAACCATAAGCAGCAAAAGAAAAAATTAGGGGAAGTGGACTTCATGAAAAGTTTAGAAAATATTTTAGAGCTATTTTAATAAAGTAAAAAGGTAAGTCCCAGAAATACAGATAGAAATAACATATCTGATGTAGTAATATTGAGAACATACACAGAATACCTAAAACAATAACAAAAACATAATTTAAAAAGGCATACATGAATTAAATAATCATTTCTCCAAGGAAAATAAACAATGGCCACCAATACATGACAATATGCTAAACATCACTAATTATTAGGGAAAATACAAAAACCAAAGCGAGACTCTAACTTAAATTATTCAGATGGAGAGAGACAGAAAAAAAAACTTACAAGGATGTGGAGAAAGTGAAATCGTTACTCACTGTTGATGGGGAGATACAACGGCACAGACGCTGTGGAAAACAGGATAGTGATTCCTCAAAAACCAAAACACCGAAAAAAAAATGGAATGACGACATGACTCATCTATACTATGTAAGCCAGGTATCTACTCCACAAAATTAAAACTGAGTTTCAAAGAGATAATTATACAAGCATGTTCACAGCTGTGTTAAGTCACAATGGCAGAGAAAGTGTAAGCAACGAAAGTGTCCATGGACAGATGATTGGGGTAGAGAATATGGTACACACATACAATGGAATACTATCTAGACTTACAAAGGAACAGAATTCTGACATATCCTACAGGGCACATGAAATAGCCAGTCAGTTTCACACGCGCGCGCGCGCGCGCACACACACACACACACACACACACACATACACTTTCTCTCTCGGCATACAACAGATATGATGGGAGTCCAGTTATCTGATGAATTTAGCGGAGTTAAAATCATACAGATAATGTATACAATGGTGCTTGCTAGGCACTGGTGTGAGGAGTGGGGAGTTATAATTTAATAAACAAAATATCTCGGTATAACATCATGAAAAGAGGTAAGAAGATTTACAGAGGTGACAAACAGTTTTACAGGAGCTGCACAATATTATGAATGCATTTAATATTCTCAAAGTGTATAATTTTGAAAGAATTAAGAAGGTAAATTTTGTTGTGTGCACTTGAACACAATAAAGATAAAGTTGGAAAAACTTTGCCTTTCCATGTTTTCATATCTGGCAACTACCGACTGCCCCTATCCCCTTTCTTCCCTTCCTCTCTTATACACAGGTCTCAAATGGAATTAACAACATCTCAGAAAGAGCAGTACAGCACTCTGAGAGAAACAGAAAGGGGAGCACTTTCCATTCCTCTGAGTCACAAATCCCAAAATAAAGGAAAAAAATAAGTAAATAAAACAATTACTTAGAAGTTACCCAGTGAGACAGGGTGGCAAATGCAGTGACAGAGAGTGGATTGACCTTAGAAAGGTTTGATTTTGTTGACTAGCAGTGATGGCGAACCTTTCAAAGCTTTCAATGATACAAACAGCCTGCTGCAGTATGTGTGCTGTAAGTTCACCACCACTAAAGGTAGATGAAGTTCAGGTTAAGGAAGAAAGAAGCAGACGTGATTAAGACAAACTGGTCTTCCCAGGTCACCACCCATCAATGATGTGAGACAGAACTTTGAAGATGGCCAGTGTAGGGGGAAACCCAGTGATCTGGGGTAAGGTGTTTGTTATACTTTTGACATGGTATGAAAAGAGATGAAGCAGCCGAGCAAAGGATCAGGATTTTTAAGGACAGGTGTAGGTTGTAGGATGCTGGTAAATAGCTGTCCAGGGCAACAAAGCCCTGACTGTAGCATGTTTCAATCTCTGTGATTTAAATACCCCCACCAATACTCCAGTTTCATGGTATAAGTACACCCAAGGTATATGAGGAAACTTGAGCATAACTGGCACTTGCAAGGGGCTTAAGCCAGCTCTATCACATGAGGAGGGTCATAGTTCGGGGTTTTGCAAGGGGAACAATATAACAAAGCACACTTATTTGATAAGATTATAACAGTCACCCAAAGAATCATGTACAAAAAGAGACTGCAGGAAATCTGTTCACACACTAAAGAGCAAAGCATCCAGCCGAGGGCCTGGATTCCACCATAATGTCCCGCATGAGCCCAGCTGAAGACCTAGAGGCCACAACAATGCCCCCCACTAGTCCAGCTGGAAGCCAGTTGCCCAAGACAATGTCTCATGCAGTCCTGTTTCATGGATCTGTGCTAAGAAGGCCCAAAAGCCTTTCTAGCAGCTCCCCACAGCTAGAAAATCTGTGCCAGTGGGATGAAGGATCTGTGGTCACAGGCTGAGGGATCTTCACTGGAGCCAGAAAGTGACGCTCAAATCAAGAATCGAGCTCCCCCGAAAAGTACCACCGCCATTCCCCATAACAGGTCCTGAGTTCCTTCAGTGATGAGGAAACCAGAGGTCCCATCAGGAAAGCCAGCATGACAAGCGTCTCCAGGAGACTGAGCAGTGCACCATCTCCCCCTCTGGAGCCCGGATGTAATGCTCAAAGAGAAGAGCAGAGCTCCCCAAAAGTGAATCATAGCCATTCTCAGGGACAATAGGGTCCCGAGGTCCTCCTCTGGTGGGGACAGCCAAGTTCATCCCAAAAGCCAGCGTGACAAGTTCTTCCAGCAGAATAGCCCAAGAAAATAAGCAGTTCCCCAACAGCTCCTAACAGCCTCCTCTCCAGTTCTGCCTCTTAGGCTTCTGGCAACAATCCTCAGCTGGGCCTCCCACACCCAGCGCCATGCTGGTTCAGTTCCGCTGGGTATTTATTACAAGTTGACCACCACTTGTCAATCCACCACAAGGAGTGACTGAAGAAGCAGGAGATAGTGAAAGTACAAAGTACTCATAAAAGCCAGTTAAATTTTCTGAGAGGAGGGTGCCTTTTAATATCCTTTGCTTTGGTGTCACTTCTGTTTCTTTTTTATTGCTCTTCATTATATGATCACATAGTGTTTGCAGCAAGAATTGGCAATCTGTGCCCTAAACCAGTCTAGAGCCTTTGTTCTTGGTGTCCAGGCCACAGGTTACCTTCCAAATAGCCTGGATGTGAGGGAGTGGGAAGAGCTTCTGTTTACAACTATGGAGCAGACAGTACTGCTTTATGGTTCCAGCATCCTCCAAGTACTCTATACTCTCAGTGAACCTATTCACATCTTATTGAAATTAAACTTCCTTGGCTGTCTCTTTCAGCAAGTGGGAACCTATATTGTATCTAATTTTCAAATTTAAATGCTCCACAATAATATTACAACTGTTCTGCTTATGAATTATTTGGTACTCCACAGTTGTTTATAACATTAAATTTTTATATTGAAATAATGAGGTATTCACTGTCAGAGAGTAATTAATCATTTTCACATTGACTTAAGGATATGCTTCTACAGTGAATTTTTGTATTACCAAAGCTAAGCAGTAATTAGTATCCATTTGTTTCTAGAGATCATTTTTATAAATAGCACTTTTTGCTAAACATAAAATTAAGACATACTCTTCTTAAAAACTTAAAAAATTGTAAAAATTATAATCATATACACAAAAACTGCTAATAGTATTTCCCACCATATAGGCAATTATGTAGTTTACATTAGAGTGTATATTATTTATGTATTAAATAGTTCACCTTTTTCTTTATATTCTGAGATTTTGTTAAATATAGTGTGGACATACTACATGTGTCACTAAAATTCTGCAAAATATAATCTTAATTAAACAGTTTTCTGTTTGTTTGCTTGAGGCAGGGTCTTGCTATATATTGCAGGCTGACCTTAAACTTACTACATAGCCCAAGAATGACCTTGAACTCAGGACAATCCTCCTGACTCAGCCTCCTCAGTGCTGAAATTACATGTGTGTACCATCATGCCCCCTTTAAACAGCACATTTTTTTTTTTCAGTATCAGGAATCAAACTCAGGACCTCGTGCTTGCCAGGCAGGTGCTATGCTACTGAGATACATCCCTGGCCCCAAACAATATTCTTTAATATGATTATATGGTGTTTTTTAAAAGCATCATTTCATTTTTGGACACAGACAGTTTCCAAGTTTCTATTACTATGAATAAAATAGCAATGGACATCTTCTTCCATTACCTTCGTGTTTATTACTCATTACTATCTTAGCTAAAGCCCTAAAAGTATAATTTCTGAAATAATGCTAAAACTATGCAAAGAAGTTTGCTACATACTCTTTGACTGCTCTGCAAAAAGATAGTGGTGTTTTACAATCACACCAGCACTCTGCGTCACTTTCCACTTCACTCTATCATCACCAGGGTGAAAAGTTTCCTTAAAAAATAAAGCAATACCTGTGGTAAGGACCCATGAGAAAGGCACATTTGCTCCTCCTATGGTCAGAAACTGAAACCCTGACGTTTCTCTTTTGTCCAAGGATACTGTTGGATTTTAGAGCAAAAACTACTTCCACAAATGTTCCCAGTTCCTTTCCATGGCTGCTGAAAAGTGGAATTGCTGCAGAGGAATCCATGCAAACAACTGCTGGGAGCTTTAGATATGATTTTCTAATTCTCTCTTGTCCCCCAAAACATCTTCCTTCCTTGGCCTTTTCCCCACATGGGATTGTGTTGCTAATAATGTCTTTGGGATAAATTTGAATTCATCAGACTTGAACTTAATTACATTATGTAAACTTGAAAATGTCCCCAGTAGGGTTTCAGGGAGTAACAATTGCAATTGTATGCGACTGCAAAGTTGTGTGTTGTTTAAAATATTTGCACTTTGGTATACCCACTCTGACTCTAAGCTCTTTTCTGATTTTTGTCAAGAATTTATTTGCCTAATATCACCTTGAATTTATTTTTCTTCAATATATGAATATTTGCAAAATTGTGCCTTAGATTTTTCTTCTTATTTTACATTCTGCCTACATATCTTCTTCCTTTTCCACTGCTGGCACACAATGGTGAGAGTGGATGGGCAAAGATAATTTTTATGGCTTATTCCAGTACCACAGAAGTTGACAGGTATTAACCAACTCCTAAATACAGAGTATTATCAGGGAGTGCCTTGAGAAGAAAGGTTTTCACCATGATCAGATGAGGAATAATTTGACATAAGTGTATGAATTTCATACCTATATTCATCAGGAAATTTGTTAAATTGTATCACTGGTCCCAGTTTTCCTTTTCTTCTCACATTCATATCTGCTGGCATATAATGTTTTAATTCCTTCTCCTAAAGAAATACTGTATTTCAACTCCTGCCTTACTCCGTACCTCGCTTTGTGACAATTTTGATAGCCTAGCTTTCTTTCAACTTTGCTATTGCTGAGGAAAGCACTTATTCTTATGTCAAGGATTTACCATGGCAAGCTAGCTGGTCCAAAAAGCATGAAAGACATAGAACACAGACACCCAACCTCATTTAAAATAGGCCACGAGAAGTTGATCTGCCCAGCAATCATAGCCTGAAAGAAACACATGTAGCTGAGCCAAGCTTAGGTTAATTAGAAACCAACAGGTAATTAGCACGTATCTAATAATAAGAGCATACATAGATGGCAGTTGCTATTTCATGTCAATGAGTTCAGGGTGACTTCTTAAATAGCAATAGCAAGCTCATATGTTACTCTTGGAAGTTCTATCAACTCATAGCTTATACACTCAATGCACAAATTTAAATTTCTCCTCAATAGGAAAAGAGCCCATCACTGTCCCACATTTAGGGGTGGCCATGTTCAACTTTCCCTGTATCTTATTTGCAGTTTCTTAGCTGTGCCTCACACTGGAAACTTTCTAAGTTTTTTTTTTTAAGTCTCGCCACAAACAGACTCTTTTTCATGTCAAAACACCTAGCCATTTCCCTTTAAAGCTCCTCCCAATGATTTCACTCTTTTCCTACCCACAGCGATGCAAAGAGCCGCATGAAAGTGGAAGTGGGTGAGTTTAGAAATAAGGCAACTTTCCATTTCCTAGTCATCTCAAAGGGTAATCGACACCTCGAAGCACTATGTATTCAACCAGGCAAGCTCTCTCCGCTGGCCCTTCAAAGAGGCAGAGAAATGATTCTGATTCAGAGGCTCGCTCTTGAAACAAGATTTATAGTCAAAGAAAAACATATTCACACACCTATCTCAAATGAGGCAGAAAAATGACATCATCTTTATATCATTGCTGATTCCTCAAAGTACAAAATGACTACTGTATTTATTTTATAATTTACTTAAAATAATTGTAAAATTCCAAAACTACATTATTCAAATGACTGCGTTGTGACTCAGTTCTCCCAAAACCCATAAGCCACTTGTGGCTCAGTGTTTTATAAACAGCCAGCAAACTCAAGGAAAAATATTGTGATGAAAATACTATTTTAGTGAAATAAATTACCATCTGGCACATAGTCTGGAACATTACCGTATGAGGACCAGGTTCTATTAATATCTCTGCTTTTCTAAAGACAACAAACGTAGCTTATTTCGGTAGACAGAACTAAAGCTTCCCCTAGAGAGAATCAGATTGGGAACAAGCACCCATCCAGAAGTGGTGATCTGCTGGCAGACATGTACAGAGACACACTGCTTTTAGGCTGGAGGAGGAACAGATGAGCCGCAGCTCTGGCTAGGACATGGACAACTGCCTGAGATTAACTACCTGAAAATATGACATTCTCAGTTCCAGTGATGAGACCAAAAGCACCGGTGTCATTAAGAACAACGGCACATTTCAGGATAGATACCTTTCAAATGCAGCATATTCTGTGAAAGAAAATTCAGCCAATTATTCAAGTCAAACCAATTTCTACCTCAATGACTATAAGCCCCAAATGGTTCGAAGGTTTGCCCACTGAAACATGTCTAATAGTTCACAGGAAGAAATAACACATTTATTTGCATTTTTTCTGCTTTTTAAAAGCATGTAAGGACAGAAACTATTCAAGAGGACTGATTGCTGACTTTGTATAAATTGCAGGCTCTGGAGCATAATATCTCATTTACTATTTCAAAAGTAATAAAAGGCAATTTAAATATCTGTTATAATTAGTGAGTTCACTACACTGAGTTTACACAGCAGCTTAAAAGTAGGGATAGGCCAGGCATGGCGGTGCACACCTGTAATCACAGCACTTCAGAGGCTCTGGCAGGAAGATCACTGTGAATTCGAGGCCACCCTGGGTTACCAAGTGCGTTTAAAGCCAATCTGAACTTCACGGTGAGACGCTACCTTAAAAAAAAAAAGAATAAAAATTATTCTTACCGTTTCCATCTTGGAGAAAGAGGAGTGGGTGGGAATTCATGTTTGCTGAGCATCACCCAAATGTCACACTCCAATATTTAAATTGGTTTAATATGGGAGAATTATAAAAATGAGAAGAATAAATGAAGCATATATTTAGAAGAGCAAGGTCCCAGACACACAGAGGTGTTTACAGTTTCTGAGTGTGGCCTTCGATTTAGCAGATTCTAAATTCTGTTGAAAAGTTCAGGAGTCACTAAGTTAATTATTCCAACAGCTTTTCTATTCTTTTTTGTCCTCACTATGTATTTCCTTAGACTTAGTACAAAAAAAAATTGGCATTAAAAATCAAACTCAGATACATGCAGGCTCCAAATATAATTTCCAGCCATTGTCATATAAAGCTGTCTGGCTCATTCACAGGCATAGAGACTGACTCATCTGTATTACATGGTAAGCTATTTTCAGGAGTTGAGCCATGTAAAAGTGAATAGTACACATCTAAATACAACCCTTTAAATAGGAAGTAAGTACTTCTGGGGAGTTCAAAAATGTATTACTAACAACAAGAATGTAACAGACCATGTGGCAAAAACTATTTTAAATACTGTGTTATCGTAACTGCTTTATCTTCTTAATTCTTTAAGACAATGTTATACATTTCAAAAGAAAACAGTAGAAAAACAGTTCATGGTTAAAACGCATACCAGATGCAGGGTATCCTCTGAGTGCCACCTTTACCAGAAAAGTCATGACACAGTTTTCCTGCCATTTCTCTCACATCCTCACCTACCTGTGTTTCCACTGATCAGCCTACATATTTTTCCTCTGCAATGTTTTCCTTATAAGGTTATGTATATATTGGCATTATTTATTGGTATTATTGCTTTAAAAATATGCATATGTAGGTTCCTTTGCTTCATTATAAGAGTCAATTTGCTGAGTAGTCCTTTTTTACTCTCTCTCAGAATATTTAAAATGTATGCATGACCACTAGAAGGTCACATATTACAGTCCTGCTAAGACACATAGAATCTTTCAATAGACTAAGTCTGTGCGCGTTAGTGTCCCTAACAACATTCTAATAGGATAACCACCTGCAGGGGCCACCAACTGCATTATATTCCAGTCCTGTTTGTCTGACTTAGACCCCAAGGAAACAATTTTGGAATTATCTCCATCAGATGACCAATAATGATACTCAAATATTAATAATAACACTAAAACCAAAGACTTCCTGTAAAATCTACAACAGCTGGTTGTTAACTCCAAACCTGGAACTTCAGTTATTTAAAACATCAGAATTTGAAGTAAATCAGTTTTAGATCCTCTCAAGCTTAAAAGTGTTGAGATGATGATTTTAATGGACTCAACCCACTTGAGATGAGGAAGCTAGGACAGTATAACAAGAGATGCACAGAGAAGAATAGGTAAAGTTGGCCATGTGAGTCTTTCAGAAAATTTTTTAAAAGTACAAGATAAATTTGAAGTCCAGGAATAATGCAGATACATCTTTCACTGAAAAAAAGCATAAATTTAAGAGAAAAAATAAAGTAACATCATAATGCAGTCAGAATGAAAATTAGACATTGAAACTCCTCTTGCCTATGTAGGATGGGTAGGTTTTTTACACCCAAAATGAGACAATATATAAAATATGTCAAAAATTCCTAAATTATTTCAACTTCTACTAGAGTTCACCTGGAAGAAAAGCGATCATAGCAAATATTAAATATATCAACACCTAGGAAACCTTGTTTATGTCATGGTTATTTTATAAGTCATTTGAACACAAACGTTTCAAGAATCCCATCTCCAGTAACACTCATATAAATTCAGTCCAGAGAATGACTAAAGGGTTCTTGCTGTTCTTGATGACATAAACCAGACATCTTGAATAAACACTTAAGGCTTGTTATGACTCCCAAACTTATAACACCAAATATTACCTATATCTCCTGGGATTTGGAGACTCATTTCATTAGATACAGTCACAGAAAATTTTTTACTAGTAGACTTCTGCCCAGAAGGTAAGATGAGGCAAATGCCTGACCACTCCAGCAGTGACACTGATCCTGAAAGAAACTTTAACAATGAAATGAAAGCTGGAAAGGGTAACCAGAGAGGTAACAGCTAGCCCCTTGTGTTACTACTCAGACTGATGAAAAACCTCTCATGTCACGTTTTTTAGCTCTGTCTCTCCCAGAGGATAGGCTCATCTATACCATTGGCCTGACACTCTCTGCTTCTTCTCTGCAATGAGGCACCCATTTCATGGCTTGGCACAAAGACCAAAGGTCCTTCAGCATCTAGTGTACTTATAGCCATTTCATTCAGAGAAGATCCTGCCCTGCTTCTCACGGAGGTCCGATGCTACTCTGTAGATGCACCTGTCGGCTTTAGTCTCCGAGATCAGGAAGAAGATGGACACTATTCAGCCATGCCTGTCAAATGGAGAGTGTGATGTGAGCATTTGTTTTGGGGAGACTTCAACAATAAAATCTCCAGCCTGGGAAGTGATAGAAATGGCATGCCACCTGGAGGAAATTCAAAAGACAGAGAATTTAAGGACATTTTAAAGTAAGCAGACAGAGTCTTGGAGAGAATTAAGAGGTTCACTCAAACATATTGACTCAAGATAAATGGTTTTCTAATCCAGAGTACTTTTATCTAGACTTGGATCATCTGAACTGTCACACTGCAGGTAGCTATCAATTTAATCTGTGCCTCTTTCTTCAAACTCTGTTTACCTGTAAGCCTCTACAGATTTGCTATCTCTATAACTCTCAGCAGGTTACTTAAACTCTCAGAAATTATTTCCTTATAGGTAAAAACATACATCATAACTGTTCTCTATCATAACTGTTCTCTTTTGGATTGTTTAGAAAATTAAATTAGGTGACATTTTTAGAAAATACTGTTACCTAGATAGTAAACATCTGAGAAGTGTTAGTTCTCCACTTTTATCCTTTGAGTGGCAGATACAATGTACTGGAAAAACAGAAATGTAGGTTTTGGTACACTTCAACAAAGGATCACAGGGGAGGTAGAGCAGGGATTTAACTTAGCATGAGCACAGCACATCTTGGACAGTTAGGCTTACCTACAGGAAAATGCCTTATGCATTTATAATCGCATTTAGACTTGGTGATGAACACATGATTTTAAACTATTCACACTTTGAGTGTGTCTCCTTTCAATAGCCCTGATTTTCACACTGCTGTTCTTGCTAGAACTTTACATCCACTGTGCTCTCTCTCCCTGATTTTTGGCTCAGTATTTCAAGATTATCAAAGAAATAAAATGCAGTGTCTTTACTGAATTATATTTAGTAACTCTAATTGATTTTCTGATTGTAAAAAAAAGTATCTGGAACATCCTATAAAAGGAATTACCTGGCTAGTTAATGAACCAGCTATTAACTCAGACAAGGTTTTATGGGCCAAGGGATTGGTTTGGCCAGAGCACACACTAAACAATATGAAAAATAAACCTCTCTCAGAGAGTCTCAAATGCAAACTAGTGAGAGAACAGACTGAGAAATACCTTCCATTACAACCGTACAACCAGAGAGGGAAACACTGTACACTCTTCTCCTAGGAAGATACTTAGATGATGCTGTGTATTACCATTTGGCAAAATATTTCCAGAGAAGCCTAATTTTTGGTTGACTGTCCATTTAGAACATGAATGCAGAAAATCAGTGCAAACACCACCAGCATTCTACCAGTACGGTTTGATGTACAGCGCTGACCCTTTGAAGAGTGTCTTCCGCCTTCCTGCATTTAGAGACAGTCAATTTTTGCGCTTATCTCTACAGTGGCAGGCTCCTTTCATCGGTTTTCTGGATGCAAAGGGAGAGCCATTGCAGAAGCAGAAGCAAACTAGCTAGAGGATGCTCTTTAGAAGACACAAATTAATAAAAATAAAATATAAAATAAACTGGTGGCCCAAGACAAAGCCAAGCGATCATTCCCCTTATGAATGTGGGACATTTATTTGAATAAGAAAACATCAAAAGCTTGCAATGTATCTAGGGCAAGTTAAGTCTTTCCTAAAATATCTTGATCAACACCCACTTCCATGACAAGACTAAAAATACACCATGTAAATAAGTTCTTCCAGAAAAAAAAAAAGCTATAGCGGTGATCTTTTTTTTCTCTTCCTTTTGCTATCGGACCTCAGATCCTGCAGTGTGGTGTTATCAGCAGTACCACACTAATTCAGCAGGCAGCGAAGCCATCCCCCACACATCCTCATCAGCCCCTTGTAAGAGGTTTGTTGTTTTATGCACTATGGGTATTAGGACTGAGTTACTAGTAGAAAACACTGCCAAGAATAAAGCTTTTAAAATAAGCCAGTGAATAAGAATAACATTGTTATAGCCTGAAAAGCATATATTTAAAAGAAAACTATAATTGGCCATAGGGTAGACATTTTAAAAAGCGGAGTATGTTTCTTCTAAGGTGACCCTCAGTGTGAGTTGCTTATTTGCTTACCTAAAGACCTGCCTTGCTGCTATTTTCACGAATACCAGCACAACCACAGTAAGCAATCCGCTGGTCTCTCAAGTTTGGAAGGTTAGTAGCACTGTCCGCTGAATGTTTTAAACATAGCAATTAAAGCATAGATTTTAGATAAATGGAAGCTATAAAGAAAGTTCAGGTAATCTACCTTTAAGAACTATGTAAATATGAGACCTACATATGTACAAAAAGACAATCAGAGCACTGACTAGATGATAACATCAAGACAAGCCACACAGACACAAAATAAGCAGGTGTCAAATTTCTCTGTAATTAACATGAAGAGTATTTAGTTGAATTGCATTAATTAATCTTGTGGTATATAATAAATGTATATAACATGTGCCCCAGATATATAGTATCTAACACATTCAAAAATATCAAAATTAATCCAAGGAAATCCTAAAAGAAAGAAAATGTAAAAATTTAAAGATGGACAAGATCTTACTGATTTACCTTCTTGTCTTTGGACCTGCAGTTATTAATTGTGATTTTAACTTAAGACTTTGATCTTTTGTGGATTATTTTAGTTTTAAAATTTATTTTTATTGCCATATAAATAATTTTATATATTCATGAGGTATAGTTCTATATGTGTGTCTCTGGCATATCAATATGTATGTATGATTTGTAAGGACTAAGAATATTCTATAGCACTGCAGGATGACTAAACTAAGGTCGATAACAACTGCATATTTCAAGATAGCCAGGAGCAAGGATTTCAAATGTTCTGAGAACATTTGAAATGAAATGATAAATGTTTGACTTGACAGATATGCATTGTATTTTTTAAAAATTTAAAAAAACAAGTATTATTTATCTTGACTACTGAGGTTGTTGGTCACTTCCTGAATGCTGTGACCAATGCATGCAGTCATCCTATTCCCTCCTTGGGGGAGAGGCAGGCATAAGGTCCATGTCTTGTGCTTCACATGCAATGTTCCACCTGGTCTTCCACCCACCAAGGAGGTTGAAATTATGGACACTGAGGATTATGGTGCTTCAAAATTTGCCCAATCCTCTGAACTATTAAGAGGACAGCTCGCATAGGAACCCTGCTTTATATCAGCCATTTTTCCCTATTTCCCCCTAGCTTTACTGAAGAAGAATAACTGCTGTGAACTGTATGTATATAAGATATGTAGCCTGATGATTTGTGATACATGTGCACTGTTAAATCACCATCACAATCAAGCTTGGTAAAAGCTTGGTCCTTACTTCCATAGTCAGCCCCTATGTGAACGTTCTCACCAAACCTCTTCCCGCTTAGCAAGTTTCTAGTACAGCACACAATGCAGTACTGTTAACTATCGTCACAGTGTTCATTAAATTTCTAGAAACTTGCAGAGGTAAAACCCTATGTGCTTTCACAATACCCTTCACATTTCCCCTCTCCTCGGCCCCTGGTGACTACCTTTCTACTCAGTGTTTCATGCATGTGACTATCAGATTCCATGTGTAAAATGAGATCTCACTATTTTAACCACAGTTGTATATTATCCCTCCTTCCTGCTCACGCTTATCACATTACCACACAAATTCAATTCAGTAAACACGTATTAAGTGCTTACTTCATTCTTTGCAACACTTTGCTAGAAAATTTGAAGGTCAATGTGAAACCTTTGTTTCCTTCCACTCAAGACCCACAGAAACACACACAAAGGTACCTGCCTAACTGTACTACAGTGGCAATTGCTTTTACCTGGTACTTAGCTTCTGCTCCCATAAACTCAGTGGTTTGTTTCCAAAAGCTGCGCTGAGCTAGGTTAGAACCTAGATTTGTGTAAGGGAGGAAGAAAAGTAAGAAAAGTTGAGCACATATTGTATTCAAATCTGTTTCTTCAAGATTCCTTTACATGGGGCTTCACTGCACTTTCACACAGCGCATGTTTGGTATCAATGTTTTTGTAAAGAGGTTCTCCAGGTTCATCACCTCCTCAACATTACAAAAATAAACGATGAGACCAGTACTCAAAATCTGTTCTCTGATTTCTTTTTCCAAGATTCCTCATGAACAACTTTGTGAAGTGCTCCAAATTCTAAGCATGATCGCCTGGCTGTACTGGTGAAGGACAAAGCATCATGTCCTAAGCGTAACATTCTGGTAAATATCCTGATCAGAAATTTCTTTGTATGCTTTCTGTCCAAGAAAGTCAGAAAGGACTGAAAGTACAATACTTCTCTGGGGAAGTCTTTTTTTGTGTGTTTTTAAATCTCATTGTTTGCTTTGGCATGTTTCAGATTTTAAACCTACACAATTCACAGCAAATGGAAGATAGTGCCTCCAGTGAGAATTATTCAAAAGGCTTTAATCAGAAATTTTTTTCTTTCTCAGTGCCCTCAAACCATGTATCTTCTCTTAGTACATTATCTCTAAGTCAATCTCTGCTGGGCTATCAGTGAGAAAAATAACTTCCAAATATCTCTCATTGTGCAAAAATTATCATCTGGAACAGTACAGCATTAGTGATGACAGAATAATAAGGCCATTTATATTTTTCTGTTTGGTAATTCATAAAACCAAGTTGAATCTAAGTACATTTTTTAGCATTAAGCTCTGCCCTATCTGTGGACATATGCTAATGAACAGAATCAACAGATTTTTTTTGTATAAACAAACCTTATCTTTTAAACCAGAAACAAATTTCTAAGCTAATGCTCTAAATATATTTCTCTAAACTCATATGATTTAGACCATTGTGTTATTTTAGGAATTATGCTACCAAAAAGAAGGGGGAAAAAGAAAAAGTTACATTTATTTAAACCTAATAAAATGCAGCAAATTAAATACATGTGTTTATCTTCATTCTTGCTTGAAATAAATCACAGCAAGTGATTAAAAATTACTAATTCACAAGGACAACAAAATAAAGAGAGAAGACAACACTACATAAGTGATGGCTACTCATCTTTTGAAGAAAAAGAATGTAGGAAAAATACTTGACCAAGCAAAGGAGTTAAAGCTACAAATTCCAGGGGGTTCTGATCAGCAAGCAGTTTCTGAACACACCCTTGACAGTTCAGGAGGAGGTATGAGGTGCAGAGACATCTCATCTCTACGCTGTCCAAAGGCAAAGAAGCCCAATGGAGAAAACGGACTTCAGAGACTAAACGGGACAGGAGGTTCAGGGGAGGGCTTGGTGAGAAGTGAAAAACTAAAACAAAAAGAACACGTAACAAAAGCCTGAAAGCTATATGAGAATACATGTCTGTTACAGTTCTGTCCTGCTCACTGTCCAGCCTTTAATTCCCAGAATAGTGCCACTCCGCCTGCCTAGTGGAGAGCAGAAGCTCCTCCTCAGGACAGAGAGAAGGACTCCAGGAAAATATCATTCGGATACTGACACTTTACAAGCTGCTGATAAAAAGCCAGCTTTTAAACCTCATCACTCTTTAGTGAAAGCCAACAACCTATAAGCTCTGTCACTAAATTTTTAACACTGTATTCTTAAATATGAATGGAAACATTACCACATTTATGAGGAACATTTTACTTATAAAAGGTAGAGACCAAGGCAGTTGAGGATAATATTCAGTGAGGGATGGTGTGAGGAGCAGAAGAGATCTTTTTTTTTTAAAGAGCAATACTAAGTACCTTCAAAGAAACAGAAAAAATTGTGCCCATGTAAACAAAGATAATGCAATGAAAATGAGCTAAGAAGAGATCTAGGAAATTAAAATTATGATCCAAATAATCAAATATTCAATAGAAGTATTGGAAGGTAGAGTTAATAATATGTGCCAGAGAGTAGAAATAAAAGAGTGAGATGGAAAGTAGAGAAATTATAACAAAATGAGAAAAGGGGTTTACTTGATTTAATACCCACTTCGGAGATCTAGAGGGAAAAAATTTCAAAATATAAACAAGCTAAAAAAAAAGTCCTAAATGACAAGGCAGGACACAGACCCAGATACACAGGGCCAAGGAAGATAAATGAAAAGGTGGAAATGGGGTTCTCACTAGCGTGCACCATGCGAGGGTAAGACTAGGGGCAAAACAGTTCTGAGATACTGTAGTTGTCCCCTCACTGTTTGTCCTTACCACCGAGAGTGGCATCATTTAAAGGGTAAGAACCATGCAAGAGGCAACATGGAATGCAGGATCTCCTGAGCATGGCGCTCACTGTCAGGTAAAAGTGAGTGCAGAAGGTTGTAGGTCAGCAAGAAAGAGGACTCCAAAAAAGAATGCATTCACTGAAATTTCTGATACACTAGAGCATATTCTGTCAAATGGCATAAAAAACTAAAACAATGTTTAACTCATAGAAGGAAACAAAAAGTAATTATGCAATAAAGTAAAAGTATTTATAGCTCATTATTTGGCTCTATCAAGAGCAGTAGGTTGAGTAGCTATATAATAAAGAAGACACAAAATATTGATTCAATTAAACCCATAATATAATTATCTTTGGTGCACGGGCAAGGGTGTGTGCCATTGCAATTTAGGAATTTTAGATTTAATACCTGAAATTATAAAGCAACCATGACCAAGAGCAATCTGCTCCTGGTATTAGTAAAAAATCAAACATCATGAAACTAAGAACAAGTATATAGGAAATTAAAAGCTGGCAGTTGCTGGTGAGCAGGACTGAGGAGTGGGGAAAGTTAGTGGAGAACATTTGTTTTGTCTGACATTGCTCTGCATCATAAAGCAGTATTTGACTTTCAAAGTGTGGGCTATGTTTGTCTATTAAGTGCATAAATTAATAAAAAGGAAAAACTTAATGGATAACTTTTAACTGAAATATTACAAGTGAATCTCCCTGAAGAACACAAGTGAAAAGCACTCATAAGAGGTCACAGAAAAGCCTCATTTTTTGGGTCCTTTG
The DNA here is from genome assembly GCA_004027595.1 of Dinomys branickii. Taxonomy (NCBI): domain Eukaryota; kingdom Metazoa; phylum Chordata; class Mammalia; order Rodentia; family Dinomyidae; genus Dinomys; species Dinomys branickii. Next base: position 47,783 of record PVLD010010016.1, on the reverse strand, counting down.
GAAATTGCTGATCTAAATGTTTATGTAAAAAGAAGGATAAAGGGAAGAAATTATGTATTAAAGATATGAGATGCTTATTCAGCACTGCTGCTGGATTGTGATTGTGTTTCTTCACATATACTGTGACATATTCTGGCTATAACCAATGCATGCTGTATCCTCTGATCTTCGGGTATGAGGCTTCTTTTAACTTGAGAAGGTTATCAGAATATGGCAAAAGTACAGATAAGGACAATAAGGGTTCTTTAGTAAAATTGGTTAAGAAGGTCAGAACTTTTAGTCATACATAGGAAAATGGATATAATTGGGGACCATAATGTAAAGTGATATAAAAACACACACAAGCATAAACACTGGATAGACACTTACATGAAAAACTTCATACATAAACAGCAAATAAAAGACACAATAAGAAAAAGAAAAAAAATGACTGTAACCCAGTGCAGACAATGGATCTAAAAATGTGCTTTGACTTAGTACAATAGTCATGTGTTTTACATTTTATGAACTATGTCTCATTTTTAATCCATATATTTTATAATTAAATTCATAAATTCTTATAAATAAATAAACCTAAAAATGTCAAAGTAAAATGGATGGAGAGAAAGCAAAAAAAAAAAAAAACACCTGAAATGTTTTATGTGTATAGACCAATTCCCTACAATGAATATAAGCATTAGGTGCTGCAAACATGTGCTGATAAAAGAATAATAGGTAAAAAATAAAAAAGAATAATCAAAAGTTAAAAGGAAACACATTAAAACTGTTACTAGGCTAACATAGGTCTGTGTGTAGAGATCTCCAGGAAATGTTAAATAAAAGGACAAAAGTATAAAGACCAGCATGTACTTTATGATTACATTTATAAATATACATAAGCACATATGCTGATATCTATGCTCATAACAAACATGTCTGTTTTGGGAGGTTATATATTAACTTACTGACATTGTGAGCTTGTCAGGAAGAAGTCCCAGGTGGAGAAATTCAGACTGCATTCAAACTCTAATACTATGACTTTAAAAAAAAAATTATATATATATATATATATGTGTGTGTGTGTGTGTGTGTGTATACACACACACATATGTATATATATATAGATAGATATAGATATAGATATATGGCTTTTCTGAACAAATAAATTATTGTTAAAATATCTTTAATGCCAATTCTTAACACATTCTTAAAGTGTATAACTGAAGAAAAATGGAAAGATTGATTGCATTATACAAGGGGAAAAGGCTTCGTGATCTGACTTAGATAAAGCTATCAGCTGGGCATGGTGGCACATGCCTGTAATCCCAGCTCTCAGGAGTCTGAGGTAGGAAGATCACCATGAGTTCAAGGCCAGCTTGGACTACACAGGGCAACCCCTGTGTTAAACACAAAAACAGAGAAAAACTATCAGAATTTGTTGATCATAATATTTGGGGTGTTTGCTGTGTTTTTGTAGGTTACTAAGTGTGCAAGTTTTCTACAGGTAAATATGTTATTTTCAAATTTAAAAAATGTTGTTTAAAAAAGCAGAAATAGAGGAAATGCAATCTCATCCCTTCTCTAGGGCACAGAGGAGGTGAGGTCAGAATGCAGCCTGCTGGAAGAGGAGGACAGGGTATGGTATCACATTTAGCAATAACATTTCATGCACAGCAGATGGGGATTTCTCTAAGGAAAACTGCTGTGCATGCATACATTCCTATTTAAACCTTGACATGCTATGCTTCTTTGTGCTTGACTTTTCTCTCTCTAATATGAGAATTAACTGTACATTCAGATTTTTCTTAATGAATTCTTCCTTTATCAAAGTGATTTTTTTCATTAGGAAGAAATCAGAGCATGTGAAATTTGATAGCTTGGGTTTTTTGTTTGGCTTCTAGTTTGTCTACCTTTTAGTTTGTATTTTGTTAGTAATTCCTAAATTGCTAGAATGTTAAAAAGGGGGGAAAACAAAGCAGTATCAACCAATACAAAGATAATACACAGGACTAGCGGCGCTTGAGCCAAGCAAGCACAACACCATTTCAGAATAAGAAGAAACTTCATTTTCAATTTACCAGAGGTTATAGTTCTAAAAATCACAAGTACTTTTCATGAGAAATAAATTCCTTTACAAAGGTCAATGCAGAAAATGTAAGCTTCATTGCATGTTTCTGTCCTTTTCTAAGATATATAAAGGGGACACAATAGAAATTTTTCTCTATGCCATTTCTGCAACATAACTAGGTAGAACAATTGCTTTGCTTTTGACTGAATAAGTAGTTTTGATCTCATGTGTGTTCACTTTCAACACCAACCAAGAAAACATTCTTTTACTGGTTCAAGCTAAGAAACAGACATAAAAGAGCGCAGTGGTATATGAGAGGAGAAAATGCAAAACATTTCCCTGTAAACAACAAGGACAGAAGTGAACCATGTTACAAAACTGTCTTCAGTACAGATAAGTGGGCTTTGAAATCTGGAGCTTCATCTAGAAGTTTTCAGGGCACTCCCTTCCTCAAAGAAGAAATCTGACTCTCAACTTCCCATCCCGCTGTGGGGTCAAAAGTCTGGAACTCTTTCAGTGCTCATCCCCAGGAGATATTTTTACACAACATTAACAGCTCCAATGGTTTTCATTAATTTTTTTTAACATTACACATCTGCATGAAAGCTGCAAGTGTAAATAGTTTAAGTACTAATAACACACCATATGCATGTTAGGCCCACATTTAATATATTTCATTTTCTCTTTGATCTTCTCTGCAAAAGATATAGTGAATCCCTAACATACAAACATTTAGTGGAAGAAAACAGATCTCAGATTAGGAACATTCATAAATATGAACAGACCACGGAAGTAGGTCGCATCTCTGCCGGACATCATCACACCTGTGTTGCTATGTGCTTGTTGTTCAGTGGCATATTGAATGTAGAACTGTACAGTTGTGGACTTACTGTATTTTTATGTGTGTTCGATGTTTTCTTCTTATGCTTTACATTGTATATTTACGTCAAAGGTGGGTAAGGCTCACTTCGTCAGACATATAAACAAATCTGACTTATGAATATTTACCTGGAACAGAATTCATTCCTGAGTCAGAGATTTACTGTTTTGATAATCAAAAAACAGAAGCCCAATATTTTGGGATCTTCTATTGGTCAGCTGTATTGAGAAATTAGCTTTTCTGGTTCTTAAATTTCATATCCATAAAATGAAGTAACATGCAGATACACTTGAATGTCCCTCCTTACTTTAATGACAAAGACATGCTATTTCCTATCTATAGAACATTTTTCCCCCTGCCCCTTTCATTAAGGTAAGGATGTGAGGATTTATATAGAGCATTTGGCCAAGTTCTCTGTCTCTAGGGATTGAATTTTATAAAGAAGCTTCCTCACCTCTCTGCCCCACAGCCCTATGGTGACTACATTTTGCCTGTCACTTGACTTTGAAACCGATCTTTAACAGAATGTAGCCATAACTATTTATTTGCCCATAGTCATGCTGGCTTTCAGTCTATGGTGACAAAATTGAATCTTTGGATTAGAGATCATAGGTCACACAAAATGTGAGGTGTATACTGACAGCTGGCCCTTAACAAGAAGAGTCTATCATAGTCTACAAGATCTTTGAACTGCTCACAACCTGCTTGTTCCCTGTAAGTGGAAGGAACTACAAGTAGACTTGCAGGGCAAAAAGCAGGAGATTTGCATGCACGGCCAAAGGCAGAACCCTGGTCCACTTTCAGTCTTTTTGGTCCTGCTTATTCCTCTAAGTTAGGCCAACTGAATAAAACTTGTGCAGATTCTCAAGATAAAAAGAAAACCTTTCACCTAGAACATTTACCTATTTTATGCCAAAACTTTTGTATTGTCATTAAAAAAATACCTTCCATTCTCACTGAATCATTTAATACATATTAACTAAACTTCATGCAGTACTCAAACTTTTGAACTGAACTTTTGAAACTTTGAGTAAAGCTATGGACATGCCTCACAAAATGTGCTTACATAATGCAAACAACCTTTTATACCCAACTTTTGGGATATGCAGGAAACGGTTAACATTAGTCTGATTTCAGAATACATCCTCACCACAGTTTCTAAGTGAGATGATTTGTGCAATAATAACAATACAAAGGTCAACATTACCCTACAGAATTTTTTCCCATTAAGTTGTAGGAATTTATTTTAAGTAACCTGCAATTGATTAAAAGGAAATTCATGATAAAAATAGAAGATGCTTGAGGAAAGATATGGTAAATGGACTCTGCACACACACACACACTAAACTAACCATGCCTCTAAAACAAATGATTAAGTAGCTGGGGAGGTAGCTCAGCGATAAAGTGCCTGCCTGGCAAGCACGAGGTCCTGAGTTTGATTCCCAGTACTAAAAAAAAAATAAAAATAAAAATAAAAAAATAAAACAAATGATTACAGCAAAAACATTTTCACATTAAAATTCTGCTTTTTATGTTTTTTTCCCATTTGTTTACACAATTACAAAACAAAAAATAAAATCCCTAAAATCTTGATTATTTTTCCTCTGTTGGGCCAAATATTCATTTTCCTCTAAGCTTATTGACCTGTGGAACTTTTCATACAATAAAATCTTTCAAGTGGAAGACTGAGGTTTGAAAAGAAAAAGATGAATATTTTAAAGGATACAGAGAATGCTCTGAACAAAGAATGATGGGAAAATGGTTTCTCTGGGTGACAGAAGAAGGAACCCCATCTCCACATTCCCATTCTCTGACACTACATGCAATTTGCCACAGAGGACAACCACAGTGTAGTGGTATCATAGGCCACTAGATAAATACCAATTAATCCACACCAAGGTTATATCTCATCCTAGAAAGTATAGCCATCATCAAGAAATGAAATCATAACAAATGCTGACCAGGCTGCAGTGAGAAAGAGATCCTTGTACATTGTTGGTAAGAATGTACACTAGTACAGCCACTATGGAAATCAGGAAGGAGATTCTTCAAAAAACTATAACTAGAAATTCCATTTGACTTAGCTATTCCCTTTCTAGGAATCTCCCTAAAACAGTTAAAGATATCCCTTTACAGATTACAGTAATATGTGCACACCCATGTTTGTAGCAACACAATTCATAGCTGCTAAATCTTTGGAAAAGGCTGATATAGCCATCAAGCAATGAATGGATAAAAAGATACGCTATTTCCACACACTGGAGTAATACTCTGTAATACTGTTAAGTGAAATAAACCAGACACCCAAGCTTAGATATTTTTCACTTATGAGAAACCCCAATTAAAAATAAAAAAGCAATATAAAAGACAAGAGGAAGTAGGAAGATAGATCCTCCTCAAAATGGGAAGTGAATCAAGAGATAGAGAGAGGGGGCAGGGAGCAGAGGAAAAGGAAATGGAAGAAAGGAATTAAGATGTATTATGTCCTGTACCAACTCCACACTAAGTATGTAAACATGTACTGCAAACATGCACTCATAAAAACAAATAAGGTTAAAAAGAAACTTTATGCCCAGGAGAGCTTACTCTAAAGGTGAAAGAAGGTAGGGTTGTGATCACTGGGAACTTGTATTCTAGTAGGGTTATCACTGAGGACTCAGGGCTCTGAAGTACCTTGTGAAAACTGGAGATGCAACACTGCTACTGGGAAAATAGAAAACAGTGGATTGAAAGGTATTCTCCTTTATCTGATATTCTATAACAAAATATAAACCAGCAAACATAAGCATCTTACATTTCTGGGGACTGATAGTCCAAAGCTAAGGTGCTGGAAGCCAGAACCAAACTGGTGGCACATTTGGCTATGGGTCAGGGTCCGTGTCCTGGCTCATGAACAGCATTTTGTGTTTTCTTCACATGGTAGAAGGTGCTAGTTAGCTTGAGATATCTTATACACAATGCAAATGCCAGTCATTAACCCTGAGCCTGACGGATGTTGGTAGAAGGAAGATAACTCAAGATGTGATGGCATTTAAAAAGGAGTAAACTGTCAAGCTGCTACTATTCACACTAGGGTATAAGAGAATGGAAAAAGAAACCTTGAGACCACAGTGTTAACTGATGTAACTCAGGCATACAAGCGTAAATAGCACATGGTTTCTCTTATATGAATAACTAACTAAATATAAACATATATGTATAAATTTTGTATAAATATAAAAATATTATATATATATATATATATATATATATATATATGACACATAACAGGAAAAAAGAGGGGAAAAGGGTATTGTAATCCAGTCCAGATAAAGTATCTGAAAGTGTACTCTGAGTCCAATTGTCTTACATGTTCTGTATGTTCTTTGGCCTACTAGTCTGGTTTTCAATGTGTGTACATGTTAATGAACTGTGTAAGGTCTTATAACATGAGTAAAAAAATCTGATGCTGGCAAAATAAGAGGGGGGAGGGTAGGAGGGGGAAAGAAGGGAATGTAAAGGGGATGTGGACATGCACAAACCCCCAGGGGAACATAATCATCACGTACTAAAATCGTGCACTAACAAAAGTCTATAAAGAAAAAGGCCTGGAGTCAAACTCTAGTGTGCAACTCACCACTGTATCGGGATCACCTGTCCAAGAGTAAACATCTTTCAGCTTCATCTGAAGCCTAAAACTATTATCACACATCACACAATCTTATTATGAGAAATGAAATGATTAAATATTGACAAATATTCTATCTTTTTTACTAAGACTCAACTTGTGTAGTCAATATACACTGTTGAGTACTGTATTAGCTTTGATCTTTAGTTACAATGAAACGTAAAATAGTTTTTGTTGTTTGGTATTTGTTTGTTTGTTTGTTTGAGATAGGTTCTCACTATGCAGTTCAGGCTGGCCTTCAAGTATATAGCCCACGCTGGCCTTGATCTCATGGCCATTCTCCTGCCTCAGCCTCCTTAGTGCTGATATTACAGGCATACACCAACATGCCCAAAATGTAAAAGCTAAAAAAAAAATTTAATGCTTAAAATTTGAGTGTTCCAGTCTGGGTTGTCCTCAATTCACCCTTCAGGTTTAGTTATCTAACCACAGTCAGTATTCAGCTGCTAGAAGATCATCCAACTGTAAATGGAAAAGCCATTGAAGTCTTTTCCACATAATTATGTACACAGTTGCTGTTGGCCCCAGGAGCCCCATCGGGTCTCTAATAACAGAAGCACCTGGAAAGGCTGTACCTCCCGGGTAATAGCAGTGGCAGTTACAGACTCACCTTGGTAACAGATGGTTTTATTAGTGGCCACGGCCAAAAACCTTGGCTGCGGGTGAAGCTCATGGCTATGAGAGCCTAGTGCACTTTGGAAGAGTTACTAGCTACACGCACAAGGAAAGCTGGATCTGCAAATAATACCAGGGAGGAGCACAATGCACTTCTGGAGGCATCAAGGGGGAAAACAAGCTAAAATGCAAAAAACAACTCCTTTCCTTGGCGTTTCAGTCAGGAAAGTTAAACCCAGTAATTGTGTCATTTCCACTCAAAGGGAAGGTGAAGATTTCTCCTAATAGGACAAAAACAAAGCAGGGAACAAGATGTTCACAGGTGCCTGATACTCAGTGAACTTGGGGGAAAAACTGTTCTGGAGAAAATTGAGAACAACAAGCCTTTGAGATTGTAGTCAGTCAAATAGAGTGACCCGGGCAAGGATCAGACAGTATGCAAAGCACATTCTCTGTTCTGAACGGCAAACAGAAAATATGCTTGTCACCAAAAGAATATGAATTCCAGGCCAAAGATGCCCAAGCTGTACTTAGCTACAACATGTAAATATATTTAAAGGCTATGCTGGGGAGAGCTGGGAGTCTATGGCCTGCTCACACAGAAATCCACACGCAGCAATATCACTGTGGCAAAACCCAGATAACTCTGTTCTTGCATTTAATATTAGGAGATATGAATAATCACTGTAACAACTGCTTTTACTAAAAATGGCGAGTATTAGTAAATTTTCCTTATTCTTGGAGCTACCCCAGGGTTAGACTGTATTAAAGATTCTCTCTGCTTGAGTGTCTATCAGTCTTAACTTTCTATTACTATGCAACAAATTACTATAAATTGGTCAGCTTAAGTAATATGGATTTGAGAACCCATTTTATGAAACTGGAATTACACTAATACCAAAATCAGACACAGATATTATAAGAAAAGGGAGCTACAGTTTAATATCTTCCATGAACATACATGCAAAAATCTCCAAAACAAAATATTAACACACTATTCCAAGAATATTAAAAAAAATATGCAGCACTATCAACTGGAACTTAATCATAATAATCAGGATGAGTGCAGCACTTGAAAAATCAAACAATGTAGCTATTATCTCAGGAGGTTAGAAAAAGAATCATGTGATCATATCATAATCACATGATCATACCATAAAGAATATTTGTAAAAGATGGCTAACATCATATTCCTGTGGAAAATTGAAACATTTCCACTAAGATCAGGAACCAGATAGCGGTGCCCTTTCATTACTGCACTAGAAATCTTAGCTGATGCAATGAGATAAGAAAGAAAAATGAAAGATAATGTGCATAGATTAGGAAGAAAGAGATAAAACTCTTTGTTTGCTAAGGGCATGATCCCCTTTGTCAAAAATCAGAAAGGATGAGGGATAAAACTCTTGGAACTAGTAAGTGATTACAGCAAGCACTGTAGGATAAAATGCTAATTTATAAAAATCAATTGTTTTTCTGCATCCCACCAATGGATATGTAAAATTTAAAATTAAAACATAATACAATTTATATTAGCACATTCAAAAATGGTATGTTTAAGCATATATCTAAGAAAACCTGTGCAAGATCTACATGAGGAAAACGAAACCTGTGATGAAAGAGGAGAAACTAAACATGGAGTGCAGCTCCATCCCTGCCCACAGGTAGGAAGGCTCAATGCTGTCGGGGGCCAGCTCTTCCCAACCTTAGCTATAGACTCAAGAAGGTCCCCTCTGAAATCCAGCAAACGATTTTGTTCATACTTACAAAGTATCCACCAAGTAGATATGATTATGAGGTGTCTATGGAGAAATAAAAAATGGAGATGATGAACACAATCTTGAAGAACAAACTTGGAGGATTCATATGTATAAAGCTACAGTAATCAAGAAAATATGATCTTAATAAAAGAAAAATAGATCATTGAAAAGAGATAGCCCAGAAACAAAGTCATACAGTTATGCTGAAGTGACCTTTGACAGAATGCAAACACATGGAGAAAGATGGTCTTTAAAAAAAATGGTGCTATAAAAGGTAGACATCCACAGCAAAAAGTGAGTGTGGACACAGAACTGATACTCATAAAGATTAACTTAAAATCAATAATATTGCTAAATATAAAACACAAAAGCATACAACTCATATGGTATCACAGGAGAAAATCTTGGAATTGAGTGTTGTAAAAAATTGCTTAATAAGTTATCTATAAGAAACAAGGCTACATGAAATATAGCTCAG
>PVLD010010016.1:0-38239 GCA_004027595.1 Dinomys branickii | reverse complement strand
TCAGCACTTGCCTAGCAAGTGTGAGGTCCTGAGTTCGATTCCCAGTAACAAATAAATAAAGAAATAAGAAGAAGAATCAGTGCCTCCTAAACATTAAAAAATGGTAGCACTCCACAGAAAGGAAAGAATACAGGTTTAAACTTTGCAGCAAAGTGGGCAGATTTCTTAAACTACATCGCGCACTGGGCAGTAACAGAGTGTACAGCAGATGTCTACACACTTCCTTAAGGAGCAGAAAGTTCTGAATAAAATCCAATTTGTAGTTCATGTAAATGAGTTGCAGTGCTCATTTTTCAGGAGTTTAGTCTTATGAAAGATATTTTATACCATTTCCAAAAAGAGCAAAAGGCAAGAAAGTTATGACGTTTAGTCATGGAGAAAGCTTTATTTAATAAATGCTATTATTGATGTATTAAATATTATCCTTTTGGAAAAGATTTTTATTGTTGTTTCTCAAAAAATACCGTTTTTATTTCTGCTTCTACCTCATACCCTGCAGCAGAAATCTATGAGCTCCTTCAATAAAAGGGTGAAGCATCTATGCAATAGACATCGCCAAAGAAAGAATATAAAGAATTAAACTAGTGCCTTATCTTGCAAAAATTGACTTTTATTTTCAGAATGGATCATTTTGATTCACAAAATGTAGCAGGTAACACATAAAGTATATGTGCATGAATGATAGGCGGTACAGTTCATAGAGGATTATTTTCCTCCTCTAGAAGAAGAAACAAACTATACAGAAATTGTCCAGAGAATTGTGTGTCATTATTTGTGTAAACAAGCAGATCACTTCATCTTTGTTGCTTCCTTCCAGTACTCTGAGTGGTGGAGGCAGGAAGAACATGAGGTCGAGTTCAACCTGGATAATTTAGTAACTTCCTCACCACCTGGGCAGGTTAATAACACAGCACTGTGATCTTCTCTGCAAGGCAGCAGGCTGAAGCAAAGGGTAAATGTTCAACCATGGGTGCAAGTGATTACAGAACTGTTTCCAGATGAAATGAGGAAGGATGTCGGAAAGCGAGACAGAGAAAGGGAAGATAAGGGAGGACTGGGGACTTACATGAATTTTCAGTTGCATGCTAACCTTGAAAGATGTTTTTGGTGTTTTAGTTACAGCAGAGTTTGTCTAGCTCTGAGCAAGCCGACTGGAATTCATTGCCAAGACGCCCCTGCTCTACCTGGGGAGCTACACTGCCCACCCGTGCATTTCTGACTCTCCCTGTGAGTGAATAAAATCAGAACAGAACCCTAAAGGAATCTTCTAGAGCATGCACATACAGTGGCACCTTCGAATCCAAGGGAAGGAGGCAGGGTGAGTAAAGCCAAAGGATGACCCTGGTCAGACAGGGTCTGGGTGAGACACTAAGAGAATTCACTAAAATCATCTCCTATTTAATTTTCCTTCCAGATTTTCATATTTTGAACAGCTCACTAGAAAATTATCTAAATAGAGAGTGTTTTCCTGTGTAAGAGGAGAGGCATTACTATTGAAATCCAGCATGCTTTAGGAACTGCAAACAAATTACAATTGAGAAACTTAACAGAAACCTTAAGGGAATATTGTAACATACCCTTAAGGGAATATCTTTTCAAAACATTTCAATCTTCACTTTAATTTTACGTGGAAGAAAATATACTGCCTTCAGACTAAGTGAGGTAAAAGTGAAAAGAATCTGAAGAAATGCCCTTGTTTGTTTTATGACACAAAACCCTGTCCTAAGTCAAATGACATGCAACTTCCTCAGAGAGCACATCAAAACAAAAGCATTTTTCTAAGGCATCACCATCTTTTAGGCTTCCTAAAATTGAAAAAATCCACGACTGTATTTGTTGGGAATCTCCATATGAGCTGTAGTTTGCACTAAGCCATTTGTTGCAAGTGTCTTAGAAAACAAACTGGTAGATGATTAATCATTGCTCCTTGTAGAACGGCCCTGGTTTGTGACACTGTCATTCGTGAACTAGAAATTCAGTATTCTTCAACTTTGATAGAAACATTATTATGTTCTGTAGTTCCATTTCACATTGCGACAATGAGGAAATCTTTGCTACCAAGATAATCCCAAACCAAAATAAAATGGTATTATAAAGACATAAATCATTTCAGTTGAGAATTTAGCCATGTAACAAGGGAAAGTAAAGCACATGCATATTTTTTCCTAGAACAAATCTATTTGGATATAATTATGACAAAATTAAAACATGTTACATGTACTTGTTTTAGTAAACAGAAGAGCATTTATTTATACCACGTGCCTTCTGGTCACAATTACTGCTCCCTATGAAGTTCTTAGTTGTTTTCTTAATTGATGGGATGTAACTTCCATCTAGAATTTAAAAGGCTAAAGCAAGTCTCTATGTGCAAACTATAATTAAAATGGGTACACATGTGGAGATGGCACCTAAGAGGAGAGAGAAGGATTTTCAAGAAATCAATCAGATGAAAAATTAAGAAAATATCAGAAGGAAGTGCTCTGACTTCTCCAGCAGATGCGGGATTTCTATGTAAGAGGTCCCCCAGAAGTAAAGGGAGTAACATTTCCTTTCCATTTTGCAAGTCTTGCCCAGAGGGTATCTTCTTCCCTCAAAATGGAAAGTGCATTTATACAACCAGAAGGCAAAAGTTCAAATACCTACCTCTTTCCCTTAAAGGCTGGTCATGCCGGGCAGTCCACAGCTCCTGTCCTCATAATCTTACTTATTTGCTTAATTTAAAAAGCTGTGGATTTTCATCTATTTTAATAATTTAATTTTACAGATGAGAAGACCGAATGCCAGTGAAGTTAAGTAAGTTTTCCAAGATCACAGGTGATGCAAGTGAATCTAGCTTAGTTCAAGGGTATTCTATTTTTATTTTTCTACTATCTCACACTATTTGTGTCTGTCACTTTTATTAGTAAGAATCTTTCTCTGAAAATCAAGTGCAGGAATTAAATATAAATAATAATTGTTTTAATGCCTGGGCACCCAACTATTCTTTGATAGATGCAAGTTTGACTTCTACTGAATCCTTCAAGTGGAGTGCAAATCATTCAAATGGATGGTGGTGAGCAATGGCCCACATCTCTAATTGCATTTCCATGTTCAAGCACTAAATGAAGAGACTCCAATTTTGGTCTTTGCTGCATGGATCACCTCCCCCCATTTACATGAATCATGTGGGGAAGCAGTGCCAGATATAGTTAATTGGCTTAAGAGTAGGTTGTTTTTGAGGAGCATTGACTGCAACAAAGGTGATCTACCTGTATCAGATGACTTTGCATTAAGGTGGCCTTTGTGTATATGGAGTGTGTGAAAGGGAAGAGAATGTGCACATAGCACACATAATGATGTGTGTAAATTTGTTGCAAATGTGGGTGACTTAGTATGCAAAGAGGTTAGAAATGAGAGTGTTGAGGTATAAGAACAGGTCACTGGGAGTTTATACTATTTGGGCTCAAATATAAATTGTGCTCTGAAAATGAATGCTGTTTATCTTTAATGATTTATGGTAAGTGCCCAATGAATACTGTCTAAAATCTAATTCAAGCCAATGAGACTCCAGCGTAGATTTTACTTCTCCCTCTTCTGTCAAATGGAGATGCTAATACATAGTGAAATGGTCACAGTATGGACCAGATAAAAGAATAGGCTGCCTCCTGGGGCTTGAAGAATAGGATTTCACAGAAAATAAACCACTTTTGCCTCAGACAATTAACAGTGGTCTAAAGTGACTGCTACACATCTCTTCTGCTTACCTCCAACAGACCACAAGATGGGGATCTGGGGAGGCCACTTTTGGAGTGTGCTGGATACCATACATACAGTGTCTACAAATGGACCTTATTTGAATAAATAGTCTTGACATAGCCTTGTTCTCTTTTGCCCCAGGCCATTTATACATTAGCCAAAGAGCCAAGCAAGCTCATGTATCTAGTACTCGAGATGACTTCTTTCCTTCATTTCTTCCTTCACTCCATCCCTTCTACCAATCTAAATGTCTCATGTGGAGACTCTTGTGAAACAGATAAATCAACACGTTACCATCACTTCATCAGGATTCCTGTTCATTCTCATGTGAAAATAGGAGCACCACGTGGGCACCTAACCTCCACTACAACAATCCCTACTTACCTAACCTCCACCACAACGATTACCAAAAGCTTTATGGTATTCATTATTTTTTCTTAAACTCGCTTCATTCACTAATGATAAAACTACCATTTTATAACAGTTAATTAAAACCAGAAGCAACTATACAGATGAAAAGAGTAAACTGAGGTTGTAGTATATACATGAGGCTGGTGGTATTTTTGTAAAGCAACAGAGCCATATGGCGCTCTTGAACTTCTTTCTCAAACTACATATATCTCATATATTTTATTATTTGCCATTTGTTTTTATTATTTTTTTAGTCATTCGAGAAATGCAAATAAAAACAACATTGAGATTTCATCTCACCCCAGTATAATTCGCCAGTATTAAGAAATCATCCAATAACAAATGCTGGCGAGGCTGTGGAGAAATAGAAACTCTTCTACACTTCTGGTGGGAATGCAGACTGGTGAAACCACTGTGGAGAGCAGTTTGGAGATTTCTCAGCAAACTAGGTCTAGAGGTTCCATTCAAACCAACTATTCCCCTTCTTGGTATTTTCTCAGAAGATCTGAAAACATCATATCACCGTGATACATGTGCATCCATAGCAGCACAATTTGTAATAGCTAAATTGTTTAAGCAACCCAAATGTCCATCCACACAGGACTGGATAAAAAAACTGTGGCATTTTTATACAATGGAATATTACTCAGCTATAAAGAAAGACAAATTTGAGGCTTTTATAGGCAAATGGTCACAATTAGACACCATACTCATAAGTGAAATAAATCAGAGGTACATATGCAAGCAACGTATTGTATCACTAGTGTAAGAACCTGAAAGTGGGAATATAAATCAGGAGGTATGAAGGGAGTCTGCTCAAAAGTAAAGAGCAAATGGGATGAGGGGAAGGAGAAAAGGAAGAAAGGGACAAATATGTATGTATGTGTGAGCAACATGGCTAACATGGTTCCACTGTTGTCTTATGTTGCTATATGGTAAGGAATAGTTGATTATTGGTTGTTTGTTCAAGATTGTATGTCTATATGTGTTTTCCTGAGCATACACTTTGAAGTTATCAATATGTAATACAACAACCAGTGTTAATTCCCTGTCACTTTGTCTATAATTCAATTTTGATTGTATTGTTCTTGTGCTACTTTGTGTCTGTTTGTTAATGTTTTCCTTTTTGTTGTTGTTGTTTTCCTTTTATACTTAAAAAGAACAAAACTACATATATCTCATTTTTGTAGAACTAGTTGGCAATACAAGGAGAGATGAGATTACATTTTCTAGTCAACTCATAAAAAGCTGTGTTTTGGATCTCATTCTGTTAGTGGTCTTTAAGCTTTGTTCATCATAGTTCTTAATTAGGGCTTTTGCAAAAAATACAAATGCCTGAAACTTCTCCTTAACCATAATATGACTCTCAAGGCCTCAGAATCTATTTTCTATTAAACATCAGCAAGAATTCTCATCACAGCCACATTTGGGAAATATTTATCTCCACACAGGAATTTCATCAGGTGCTTTTCACTAAGTCAGTGTTGACCACTCCCTCATTTCTGTGATTTCTGCAGCACATTTCACCTTCCACACTATGATGGGAAGTCAGGGAATAGAGAAAAAGGAGGAAATAGGTTCAAGCAGCACAACTCAATAAAATTCTAATAGCAGCTGTGCAGGTAATTTTTGATTTTCTAGATGCTTCATAGAAAAGTGAAGTAAATTTTCATAATATTAATTCAGTATATCTAGCATATCACCTTTCCAATAATTAAATAATATAAAATATGGAGATATCTGACAATTATTTTTTATGAATAAAGTCTTGGAATTTGATTTATACCTATCTCTGTTATGACTTGTGACTTTTCATGTGTTCAGTAGCTACTATGTACAGTGCAGATTTAGAAATTATTGGTTTATGACGCTCAAATAGTAAATGGCAACTCTAATTTGCCTCATGTATTTATCTTCAAAAAATCTACCACAACTGTCATATTCTAATGCCAACTTGAATTGCCAACTGAAAAGATAAAACTAAGAAAATAAATTACAAAAATAATAAGGCCTAACTTTTGGGTTTCTCATGGATTCTATTTAATTTTCACATTAAAAAATGATGAAAAAAATGACACTAAGCTAATAATTGCCATGGAGCAGGTATTATAATTATCTTTCATAGGCTATGACATCACTTCTTAATATGCCAACAATGTTATATATTTTAAATTTATCTTAATAATTAATTTTGGTATTAATAGAATGTAATAAAGGAGAAAATTGTTCCTTAATGCCTTTTACACTCTTCTTTGTACATTTGAACAAAATAAAACATTTGTATCTCATTTCTTGGGCTTTGGAGCACAGTGGCCTTAGTTTTTCAACAACATCTCCAGAATGGGTTTTGAGAAGGCCCCAATTTGGAGGAACATTTGAGGAAAGTTTCTGAGATACTACCTCATGTCCTACACAGTATGACTACATCTGCAATCCTTGCACGTAATTTCTATACATGAAGCCCAGTTTCTGTAGTTACATCTAAGTTTTAAATATTTGTGAATACATCTATGCATATAAGCATGAGTGTTTGTATTTGTTTATTGAGACTGGGTCTCTCTCCATACTTCAGTCTGGCCTAGATCTCACCACATAGCCCATGGCACTCTCTCTCCCTCAGCCTTCCCAGCACTGAGATAACAGGGGTGTGCCACCATGCCTGGCTCTGCACGTACACTTCCCAAAATAAAGAAAAGCTATATACTAAGGTGAATATCAGGATAAGGACTCCAAAGTCAAACTATTTCCTTAATATTACATGAATAAAAAGTGCTATTGATTGATAAGAAATATTTTTGTGTTACAGTTATCTAGCTGCGTCCTCAAAAGTCTGCATTACTTTTTATAGAAGAAAATTATTTCTATCCAATAATTCAAATTTTAAATATTAGTTCAAATCTCATGGATGGCCAAATGTGTTTGAAAGCAGAAATGTTAAGTAGTCTCAGTTTTATTTATTTATTTATTTATTTTTTTCAGTTTTATTTTTAACATTGTCCCCTTCATCTGCAAAGGACTGATCAGCAGACAGGTAACAAAAGCAGTAACAGGGTGTAGGGAGAGTGAGACATAATTCGTTAACCAAAGATTGTACACACACTGAGTACTGTCAATATGTTCCCTTTGTGGTTATTATCGAATATATGCATTAGCCTCTTTTTCACAAATGTACAAACACACTATAATTTAAAAAAAAAAAACAAGTCTTATGAGGTCCTAATATGAGAGAAATTCAAATATATCATATTAAACACTGTTGAGGTTTCTCCTCTCTGTTCTCCCAGGCTCCTTTCCAAATAGAAATTCAATTAACCAGGCGTTTTGATTATTTTCACATCCTTTGTGCATTTAGGACTGTCTATGCGACACAGAAATAACTGGTTAAACATAAGCGGAAGTTTCTGGTTGGGACATTTAGTCAAACCCTTTGAGACAGGAAACACCTAAATGGTTCATCTCTTTAAAAAGTTCCTCTTCACACTTTCTCCTTTCATTTAGACTGGGCAGTGGATGTCTGAAGACAGATCAGCCCTTTCATCTCCAGATCAGTGGACACAGAATGGCAGTTCACAGCAAGGACGGGGAAGTACACAACCAGAACAATACAGGATGCGGAATGATATCACCGTTACTGCTCTTGCATCGGCCTTAAATCGTCCATATTCGGAGTTCTTATGAGTTGGAAAACTCAATCATGGTAACTACTTTTAAAATTTCTATCTGATAATCAAATCAGTGCAAAACTCCCAGGCTTGAGGAAACAGTACCATAGAAGGAAATTATTAAATATACCGAAGTCTGTAAAGGACAGTGAACAATATTCTCAGACTTCTTTCACCTGAAGCTGAGTTTAGTCCACATAGGAATATTTTTTGAAAATATGAAGAAAGTATTTAAAAATTCAGAGTTCATCTGAATGCATTTGAGACATAGTAATATTTCAGAAGCAAGAGGCAGTCTGGTGATAATCATATTCTCTTCTTTTCTTGACAGCTGCCTTATAGAGTTAAGACATTTAAAGAGGTCACTTACTTTCCCATTTTTGTTAGGAAAATCTGTCACTGGCATAATTTTACTGATATATATTGGCTTGCATTATATTAACACATAGTGTGGTAAAATTAGGGATCAAAATCAATTATAAGGAAAAAGTTTTGAAAGATTTGCCCATGGGGATTAAAAATATTAGTCTTCTTGACTTTGCTAAGGCACTGAGTTGAGAAAACCAGAAAGCAGTTCACTTTGACTTAAAATGTTTCCAAAAGCTGTCAGAAACTCCCTCCAGTCTCCACAAACAGGAGCTGCATTGTGCTGATAAGAAAGAGAAAGTAATTTTTTATATAATACATAAACTCTTTAAATTGATTTTTAAATCTGTTCTTTCTAAATTGTCTATTCTAGTGCTCATCCTGATATTCTCATTTCCTAGAAAGCCAATTGCAGTGGCTCATGTGGGCCCAGCACATAGTCCTGTCTTCCCTGGCCTTAGACAGCATAAGATTGTGTGTCTGCCTCAGATGCAAAAGCTGTATCAGATGCTGGAATACACAAGAAGATGAGAGATGTTGTCAGTCAACAGTTTTAATATTCATTTGCTGAAGATGTCTTTGCTACAACTTACTTGAATTTTTTTCCAAAATAAAAAACTTACGCTATAAAGAATTTGGAGACTGGAAGTATTTTCATATTTGACAGAAAGCAAGCTAAGACCATTAAGGTTCTGACAAAGGACCAGAAGTCAGAGCTCCTGTTTCTCAAAAGGGGCCAATTTTAACAACCGCAAAAGAGTTATCAATGTAACTCATCAAATATGTGAAAAGTGAGATCTCATAATAGTAAAAATGACACAAAACAACATTATGCTGACACTTTTGGCAGCTGCTTCGACACTGCACCAATTCATTATTCTAAAAAATCATAAAGGGAAACATCTAGCCATTATCCAGCCTTCACTGTATAAAAATCTACCTCAAGAAATCAAAATAATTGATGAAGAAAATCACCTCTCTACAAAACATGAATTCCAGCAAATTTATCTCTTTCCAACAGAAAGAAGGAGAAACCATTCCCATTTTGCAAACTCTAGTGGAATTATAAATGCAGAGAAAATCACCATTATTGCTAAACCATGTAGTAAAAGGGTGGTCAATTTTGGATTATGTAATGACTAGCTGAGAGGAACAAAACATGAACCCACTGATCCAACTTAACGCAAAAATGGAGACAATGAACATTAGCATTTGCCTTCTGACGGAATGCAATAGGAAATATATAGAACCATCTACAAAATAATCTTATCCAAAGGATTGAATCTGAACTTCTTTGAATTCTAGAGAACAACTGCCCACATACGGAAGCACACAGAATAGGCAGTACAAGTTAAAAGCTGCTGAAGACACGTCAAATTCAAAACGGAAAATTCTATTAAAAATATGGATTCTTCAGTTTAAAAATAGGAAGATGAAATGCTTAGAAGTTAAAAGATCCTCTAAAATTCTGGATGTGGTGTTTCATGCCTGTAACCCCAGCACTCAGGAGGCTGAGGCAGGAGGATCGTTGTGAGTTCGAGACCAGCCTGAGCTACAAAGTGAGCTCAAGGCCATGCTGAAATGCACAGTGAGACCCTGTCTCAAAAAGCCCATAAAAACAAAACAAACAAACAAAAAAGATCTAAGAGCTATTCAGATCTACTGACTAAATACCATATTTCAACTATGGTTGAGAGTTAACCATAAATAAAAATTGCACAGTAAAATTGTAAAAATAATTTGAATATATCATTAATACAATCAATTTAAATGTGATCATATAATTTATAGGGCTATACATGTGGTCTATATATATGATGTATATAATTTACATGGTTTTTATATGGTCTATAGAAATACTACATTTATATGGTCTATAATTAAAAGACAAAGATTATCAGGCAAGAAAAAAATAGTTATATTTTCTTTGCAAGAGACTCAAACCTAAAACAAGTAACATTAAAATCTGAAAGAAAACAACTTGAAAATACATACCAATAGGTACTGACTGTACTAGTCCCCTATTATCTGGATATATTAAATGGAAAACTGTGGAGCTATACGATTCAAAAGTTGTTCTGAGTAGCATGATGGAATCTCACAGGATCCTGCTCTGCACCACCGGAGACACGAGGCACCTCTTTCTTCAGCATACACGCAGCACGCCCATTTGCCACAGTAGCCACCTCAGTCCCACTACTGTCGCAGTATTGCACTGTCCGTAGTCAAAGAAATCTCTTTTACTTAACAATGCCTTAAAAACTCAAAATTAGTGATGCTGTCAATTCGTACATTCTGAAGAGAGGGTGTAAAGTGTTTCCTTTAATTGAAAAATGTGGATGTTCACAATCTTGTAAAGACGTTTTCAAAACTGTAAAATGAGATCACAAATGCCTATGACATTCGTCTCACTTCATCTCATTATTTAGACAATACATATCATATATACTGCACATCATCCTCAGTGTCATCTGAAGAAGGGTAAGTGTAGTGCGAAAGATAATCTGGACAGAAAAGGAGCGGCCACATTCACGTAGTTTTTATTACCATACGTTGATATAACTATTCTATTATTGTTAGCTGTTGTTACTTGGCTGTTAAAAATATAGCATATCTAGGGTGAGGTACTATTCAAGCAAGCACCAGGGAGGTCTCAGAAGATATTCCCATTGATAAGGCAGATCGCTTTACAATGAACTTCTAGAATTGGTATTTAATACGAGAAAAAGTATGCTTTAAGGAAAAAATTAAGAGTTTAAAACATTCCACATAATCTCAATGGTCTTAATTTTCTTAGAAAATATAAATTATATAGTCACACACATATATATGCTACATTATTTCAAAATCATAGAGCATATTTTGAAATAATTATAAGCAGAAATCAATGAATTACCAGAACATGAGGTTTTATTATAAAGATAATAAAAACACAGAATACATAAATAACACCTCTAGTAAGCTTATCTAATAAGCATATTTGCTGTGCCTTATAGCCAAACTGAATTTAAAACACCTGATACTTTTCCAGAAATTCCTATTATTCCAGTCAGTGCAACTGTCTCAATACATTTCAAGAATAAGTATCACACAGCTTACATTCTATGACTGCAAAGCAATAAAATAGGGAATCAATAGAAATAAATGAAAAAATACAATCATAAAAATGTAAGCAAGAAGAAAATGAAAACAAGAACACTTCTACCTAATCTATGAATTAAAGAAGAAATCAGTAAAAATGTAATGGACTTCAAATCATGGGAAAACTGCATAGCAAAACTTAAGGGGACATTGCAAATTCAAATTATAAATGGAAATTTATTATTTGCTTATAATTTTTAAATTGGAAGATAAATTACATGACTATTCAACTTAAGACTTTATCAACAGAAAAATAAAGCCAATCAAAATATCCAAACTGGAAAGAATAAACAATAACAGGTCAAAATAACACTTCGTTCTTTCAAAAAATACAACAGTTTAAAAAACTTTTTGGAAGAAAAATAGGACAGTACAGATGAGGTGCACTAAGAGTGAATGAAAAAAATACAATTATAGCTTTAAGCTGCATTAAAAGAGTTCAGAACAAATCAGTATGCAAATGTGAAACTATTAACAGGTGCAAAATCCTACGGATGTATTCATTACAAAACTGACTCCAGAAAATATTAAAAACCTTAATAATCCCACAAAAATAAATAAAGTTGAAGTGGTAATTAAAAATTTACAACAATCACACAGTTTTTCCAGAGGTATTTTGCTGATCTTCCAGGAATAAATAACTGAAAATAAATTTGAATTTTAAAAAAATCTTATTGGAAAAATGCCAAGTAATTTTATGAGATAAGATAGTAGAAGATAACATATAGGACAACCTCATTCCTAAGTTTAGATAAAATGTCTTCAACAAGGGTGAACACACCAAATTCAACATCACAAGCTGGTCTTTTATGAATAGTACAAGGCTGTTTCCAGCAGCACACACATGTGCACACACACACACACACACACACACACACGCGCACACACACACACACACACACACACACACACACACACACACAGATGATCGTTCTAACACTGGAAAATAATTCCAGCATTTGCAAATATTTTTAAAGACTTTTATTGTAAAGGTCTCAAGCTAATAAATGTAGGCAGGGACACATCTTTTAAACTAGTAAGTGCTGTGTGGAATGTTTTAAAATCTCTATCAAACATTATATGTAATAACCTATTCCTTTTGAAATCTGAAATAAGGGTAGCTGATGCGCTACATGGAAAAACGGACAAAATAGCTGAATGACGTCTCATCACATTTATATGAACATTCTCAACTTCCTCGGCAATTTGGACATGTAAATGAAAGTCACAAGGGTATAACACTGCAGATTCACCAGACTGTCAAAAATTTGAAAGTTGGTTACATATAGATCTAAGTATTCAGGAATGGATAGGTACTCTTTGCAGTAAGGCATGTAACCTTTTACTATTTTGCAAAATAACTTGTCATTACCTAGAGAAGTTAAATATGTGTTCTGCCAAGAAAATGCACACTTCAGCCATTCTCCATACTAATAAATGCCTGGGACCCAATGGCCACTGGTTTGTAATTGTAGAGGCCAAAGATAACTCATATTAATCTCATGATATGTCAATAAATTTATAATTGAAATACTTATACAAGTTCTTTCTCTCCTAATGTATATATTCTTTCTCCTCTCTTCTCTCATGTATATTTTCTCTCCCTTCTCTCCTTTTCTCTCATGTATATATCCTCTCTCTCTCCCTCTCTCATATATATTTATTTCTAGTTAAATACTCAATAGATACTTGTACAAACTAGAAGATGACATGCAAAAGATGACTGACACATTAAGGGCCTTCATACTTAGTTATATCATCAGCCCTGTATATATATATTTTTTAAATTTGAGATAGGCTCTTAGTTGCTAACTTTCCCAAGCTGGCCTTGAACCTGTGGTCCTCCTGACTCAGCTTCTCTGAGTACTGCGATTGCTGGCATGTGCCACCACACTTGGTTAGACAGTGGCATTATTAACAGTTTAAACTCTTAAAATTAGACAACTGTGTAACCACAATGGAGCTGCTGTGATGAGTGGCAGGGTACTTACAATTCACACAGAAGGGCAACAGAGTGAGTGGTGGTGACCTGCATCCACCTGGCTAAACCTAATAAACCACGCTGAGAAGAAAAGAAGCAGAAAAATGCTACTTGTAAAACTCAAAAGCAAGCAACCCAAACTACATAAAATATTTAAACATATGTGAATATATTATGTTATAAACAAAAGAATCAAAACAGGTTACTCAACACTCATCAGTGCAGTTACCTGGGAAGAGAGTGAGAACACGAGGTTGCAGTCAAAAGGGTAACACAAGAGACTTCACAAATATTATATTTTATTTATTAAAACTGTAGAACTGTACTTTTTCATTGTTTTATATATATCACATATATTATGTATGTAACATACATATAGTGATATTAATAATATGTTGCATCAAAATCTTGAAAGCCTGCGTAGTTAGAAACCAGGTAGGTATTTCAACATCATACTATATACTCGCATATTCATACCAAATGTGAAAAGTTGTGCAAATTAGCAGCATACCAGAGGAAACTTTAAATCAATGTAGCCAGATCATCACTATGGTAACTTTTTGTGCCTTGACAATTCCTATTTGCATCTTAAGAGCTGATATATTGGATTTTACATTCATTACATGTCCAACGAATGAGGGCACCCTCTCAGCGTGCCCCCCACTATGTGTATATATTATATAAACACATTTTCTTTTAATTCATTTCTCTTTGCATCAGACATGACAGGCTCTCTCTGGGGATGAAGTCAAGCGTTGCTATGTTCAGATGAATTTTCTGGCCCAAGGAGATAATTTTGCACACAGTCAATAGCAATATCCCAGAAGTGAACCAGAAAACTCAACCAGTGAAACAAAATTCAATAGCAATATCAGAGCAGAAAACTTCTTAACCACAGAGGGTATGTTTTCCAAAGAACACAGCAGTAAATGCAAATGAGGCACATAGTACCTACATGTGATCAAAGCAGATTGTGCTATGTTGTTAGATAAGGTTGCTACAGAAAAAAAAATCTGCCTTTGTAACCCTCAAGAGATCCCCACTGCTTAGATTACTGAAAGTCAGTTTAGTTTATTTTACTGGATTGCTGAGCATCAAGCCTCAGGTAAAGTTGTCACTTTATTGAGAAATCATTGAATTATTACATTATTTAATGATGCACAAAAATAAAATGCATTTGTAAAGAAGAGCATTTTGGATTATGGACTGCATTTTATTAATGCAAAACAGTGCATTTCTGTCAGTTCCTGAAACACAGAGTGGGCATCTGTGCAAATCTAAAACTGAAAAGAGATGACAAAAGGTGACTAATGAAAATATGACTGCTTTCAAAATGCATTACATCACAACGCACTGCACCACCAGAGGCCTCAAGACTACTGACCAAAACAGTGATGGCTTGCCCTTCACACTGTTTAAATTATCTTCAAAACAGCATGGTTATGCCTTTGAGCAGTTGTATTTAAAATACTTCATAGCCATGATGCTTTTATAAAAATTATTTTGGACTGCAGAAGCGTCCATGTACATAAATATAACAATGAAAGAATACACATACCTGGGGGAATCGCCGGCACACAACGTGAGTAAAAAAGAAATTTTTCTTAACCAAAAGGATCTGTCTCTGTTTGGCACACGTATTAATACCAATGGATGTATATGTATGCATATATACATATAGATATATACTTATACTGTATATACCTTTCATTCTATCCTGGCCATATATGTACAAAATGAGGTCTATAGGCCCATTTGTATAAATATATGTGTCATTATACACTTCACATGACAAGTCTCAGGGCAATATTTAAAGACAGGAGAAAAAAGGAGGACAATAAGGAAAAGCACAATAAGATCACTTTGCCCCCTCCACCCCCCGTCCAATTGTGCTAATTTTCCCCACAAATACTCTCTAGCCAGCTTTGCCTTATATTCCTTTGACTTGAAGTTGGGAAAAGCAAAGGAAGCTGGGAAAATGTACGTCTAATCACGCAGTCCCTTTTCTATGCTGAAAGGCTGACTACATACATGGTAACTGGGTGAGGCACTGATAAAGAATAACGAAGATGGAAGAAGTGCTTGATAAGAAGCCCCACACAGTCTCTGAGCTGTGAGTTACAAAGGCCTCGGGCTGGGGCCGTCTGGGTTGTGCTCCCAGTAGAGCGCCACTATTTAGCGCCGGTACATTAACTGTCCGTATGCCACTGGTATAATTCTCAAGGTAGCACTAGACAGGAAAAGGTTTTGCTAAGACAACGCGGTGCAATACAGTTACTCGTATTTTAATAGTGGCAAAGGTCGGGAAAGGGTGTAAACAGGAATCCGCCCACAGGCCAATCTCTTCTCACAAAACTTGTGCTAGTATTCTTGCAGAGAAAAAAGCAACGCTAGGGTTCAGAGACATCACCTATTTTGCGGAACATGCACTACGATGGGGGTGAAGGCGAATTCTGTAATTACCACTAATTTTCAAACACACAGAGCCTTTATATAATGGTGGATCCCAAACACCTGCAGAAAGCTGGAGACATCACTGCAATTAACACACAGAGAAAATACATCCGAGAAAAAGAGTCCAGAAAATGAAAGAAAACCGCGTGACAGGACAAGAGTATAGGTGGTCACAGAGTCTTATGTGGGTTTCTGAATGGAGGAATGTAGCCTCAAGGTCACAAGGCCATGCTACTTAAGCTCAGAGCTTGGCACTGCCATGCACTCCTTGATGCAGCTCTCTCCGTTGAACTTTGCCAGTCTGTGCTGATTCTCCTCTCATAAAGTCGAGATTCTAATAATACCATCTCAAATTCTTGTGAGTATGAAACGAGGGTAACACATGCTGTTGTCAGTGTCACTGAGACTCTAAGCCACACCTGCCTAAGGATTACATGGACCTTCATAGAAGAGACTTCAAATAAATACCAGCACTTCCCAGAATACAATCTACTTTTATTAGTATATCTTTAAATCAAATGCTAAGCACGAGAGTATAAATGCATATACACGTGTGCATAGATGTACATATGGTTTACCAGATCATTTTACAGGTTTTCACAGAGTTGGGACTTACACAGTCTCCTTGAAATATTTTTTAGCTTTGTGAATATTTTATAGAAAAAATCTACAACAAAATCTCATAACAAAATAGTAGAAGAATAACAAGAGAACTTTAAAGTAGTTATTCATGGTACAAGATATTGGCATAAAAATTTCTCCAACCAATATTAACACAAACCTTCCTTTTTGATGAACTAAGAGACACTAATAGTATAAATGACGCATATTTCCCTTTTCCCTAATTTCTCTTTTCACCCATTGTAGTTCCCTTTACCTTTTGAATAATTTCTTCTCATTTCACAATATCTATTGAACATTTTAGAACTTACTGACTCAGTTTCTCACACCACAGAGACAATATGATGTTTGACATGTGAGTCTGATTTATTTCACTTACGAGTATGGGCTCAAATTGCATCCATTTACCTAATAAAAGTCTCAACTCTACCCTTCTCTGTGGCTGAGCAGTACTCCGCTGCATAAGAACACCACACCTTTTTTATCCATTCTTCTATTGATGAGTATTTGGGTTGTTTCCAAGATTAAGCTATTACAAACTGTGCTGCTATAAACATGGGTGCACACATATCGCTGCAGTAGGATGTTTTTAATTCTTCTGGGAAGATACCCAGAAGGGGAATAGCTGGGTCAAATGGGACCTCTAATCCTAGTTTTTTGAGAGATCACACTGATTTCCAGAGTGGTGGTACCAGTCTGCACTCCACAGACAGTGCAGTAGGATTCCTTTCTCCCCAAGCCCTTCCCACATTTGTTATTGGCTTATTTCTTGATGATAGCCATTCTTTCTGCAGTGAGATGGAATCTCAGTGTTGTTTTAATGCATATCTCTCAAATGACCAGTGCTATTAAACATTTTTTCATATATTTATCTGCCATATGTATTTCTTTACCTGAGAGCAACCCAAGTACTTGTGGAATGCTGAAGGATGACAAATTAGAAAAAGAATGATTCTCCCCAGTTACAACTCTAAAAAAGAATTTGCAAAATCTGTATGACATTTGGGTCTTCATTCAAATGCAATTCCTGATCTTCTGAGGTTTGCATTTCACTAGTTACATATGTGGATAAGGAGAAATATGCTAAACACACAGCATGTTTCTGGATCAAGTCATTAGGACTCAACTGTATTAAATATGAATGAAAATTTGATATATAATTTATGTATTTTCTTCTGGTTATCTTTTATTTTCCTCTTCCTCACCCACTGTGACTAAGCTGGTAAGAATATTGTGTCAACAAAATAATCATGAATATAAATCAAGAATGAATGCTATATAATTTACAATAACAACAGATCCATGCCCACTACAGTTGATTACAATTTCTATAAAGCAGAGGATATTTCCCACACTAAATTCCCTTTAAGCCAATACCTTCACCGGTGTGGAGGAGTCTATGATCGCACAGTCACATGCCCGGAATCTGGACATCCAGTCCTTAAAGACCAGTTACAGGCATTCACAGGCAACTTTCAGAAAATCCAGATATTGGCATGCTATATTTTAAATATAATCTGAATGAAACATTCAAAATTTATTTTGCCATGCTTTGCTACTCATCAGAAAAATAAGCGAAAGGAATAGGGAAGACTTTGGGGATTTTTTTAAAAAGCAGGACTTATAACTGTGGTTTTATGCATGTGTAGTGGAAATCCCTTTGGCTTTTAGGTTTTCCCATAAGGAGGTGTGGGCATGTGTTTCACCTTTTGTTTGCTCTATATTTACAGACAACCTACTAGATACCAGATATATCACAGAATATGTCTCAGAAGAGAACAGAACCACTTTTATTAGTTGCCTGTTCCTGTCCTAGTAAGTTACCACACACTTAGTGACTTAAAACAACACAGACTTATTTTCTTACAGTTCTGGAAGTTAGATGTCTGAAATTAATTTCAACAAACCAATTCAGGGTGCTGTCAGGGATGTACATTTCAAGAAGCCATACAGAAAAGTAGGTTGTCTTGCCTTTTGTGGTTTCTAGAAGCTACCTGCATACCTTGGCTCATTCCCATCTCTCCGTGTTCAAAGTACATTGCTCCAACTTCTGGTTCTAGTCTTGTATTTCCTTTTATTAACTTTTTGACCCTCTTTATCCTATTTTATAAGGACCCCATGATTGCTGAGAAGCACCCTGACATGGTACAAGCAGGCAATTATTAATATTAATAAATTAGTATAAAAATAAATTGAGAGTTGTCCTAGGCCTACATGACTTGTAGGAGGTCCCCAGCTGGCTTACGGACAGATTAATCTTTAAACCAGTAGCTAGATGCCGAAGGCTAGCAAACAGCCTGTGAAGTTCTGGAACCTTAAAGAAAATAATATGGTGTGAGGACTCTGATACAAATTCTGTTGAGCTCAGTAATCACAGTTAGCAGACAATCAGGTTACCAGTTACCCATGATCTGTTACCATGATCTGTTTCAAAAATACATTGTTCCTCAATTGTTGAACCTTGATTGCATTAACAGTTCATCCTCACTGCTTCCTGCAGCATAGCAGCACATCCCCGATCAAGCTGTATACCTAATAAAAGCCCATGATACCATACCTTGTAGTTTTAGCTTGTCACTGGGCTTTGAGCATCTTGGTGCTCTTTTGTAACTAAAATATATGTTTTGTCTGTGTTTTATTCTGTCATAGTACCTCTGAACAAGACATTGATGGTTCTAGGCCAGGGTCCCAATACTTGATAACTAACACTGGGCTTACCTGAATAAACAAACTCATCTTTCCACCACAAAGTCCTTGACTCAACACATTTTCAAAGCTCTTTTTCTCATATAAAATAACATAGTTACAATTTCCAAGTATTAAGATATCAGCATTACTGGGTCAGTGTTTTGGAGTGAAAAAAGGCAACTACAGATGTTTAGAAGGTGGCAGGAGACATGGTCAGACCTACCTGTTCTGTGTGTCATGGGAAGAAGCTTGAATTTTGCAGAAGACAGATTAAAAAATGGTACATTTATTTATGATATGTTTTGTGCTGTGAGAAGCTAACTTTGACTATTGTTAAAAGTGGGCCTATAAAGTGTTAAGGTGTTGGGGAAGCAGACTGCAAATATTGTACACTGGTAAGCTAGGCAGAAATATTATAGAGAGTCATATGGGGCTGGGCCCTTAAGAGAGCCAAGACAAAGGTGAAACATCTCAACTGTGGCCAGACATCTGCTGGAGACCAGACCTCAAGATAAAGACAAGACGATGAGGCCTATATACTTCCTCAAAGGACTAATAGGAGACCCAATGAAGCCTAGACAGACATCAGTCATCCAGGAGGGTGACTAAGACCTCTAGACCCATCGTTTCATAGAAAAAAGGCTTTGTTCTTTCTGTGTACCCTTGTTACCTGCCTTGTTTCTCCCCTGGGTCACTATTACTAGGCAACAATACTTGATTCTTACTAGTTAATCATAGCTATGAACCACATTATACCTATGTGGGTATTGCTCTAAAAAATGTCCCTGTAAAGTGAGTGGGATCCCTAGGCAACTCACTCAAGCCCCCTCCTGTTCCTCTGACAAGAGCTTTCTATCTCTCAATAAGTATCTTCCTACTCTTCCTCTCCAGTGTTTCTAGAATTCATTCTTCAATTTTTAGAGAACGTGAACACAGCATATCAGACATCTAACAGGTTGGGTGTTATAGTATTTCCCTTATATCATATTTTGAGGCTCTGTTATCGCCCCTGTAACAGAATGAGCCCAGGTAGGGAGCAATGGGTCATCTATGAAGTCTTCTGGAGCAGAGATGCTAAGAGGTTATTGATGTTGTCTACAGATTAACTCCAAAAGTGACTTGAATTTAAGGTTCTAATTACCCTACCAGAAATGCATATGTGTATTTGTCAATTGGACACTGTGCCTACTATGTACACACTCAACAGCCATGAATATTGTAGTTAACTTGGTCAAGCAGTTGATCTTACTGTATTTGTTTAAACAAGTTGACCACCTCTTGGGTTGAATTGATTGAATCGATCTGTTATTTCAGAAGTGTTGATACAGCTAAAACCATCTCCAGGGTATCATATACCCTGAGCTTATAGTCCTCTGTTAAAAATGTCTCACAGCTATCTTAGTTGATACTCCGTTGGATATCCCGGGGAAAGCTTCTACATATAATTTGGCCTTGTGGTTGCTGACTTGATCCTGTAGCCAAAACCATATTTGCTTGGTCATTCTTACTCAGTGTTTGTTTGCTTTTCCCTTTTTATTTCCCTGGCCTGCTGTGTCCACAGTGATGTTGAACTTTGGCGAACATTTTACTCATAGTGTCTTTATTAGTAGAGTTGTGGAATGTGCATGCCAAATTTTAAGTAGATGGTGCTCATTTGTTGAATTTATTTCCCTTAGCAAATGTTTGTGTCTGGAAATTTTACTTGCACTATACAAAGAAACCCTGTACTCCCTGAGGGGGAAAAAAAAAAAAAGAATCAAAAATAAGCATGTCCACATTTGCCATTGCCTTGAGACAGACAGATCCCCTGGAAAGTACCTGAAACAAAACATTTACACCTTTGTGCAATTTATTCAACAAGTTCATTTAAGGGTGTCGTGGTGTAAGTTGGCTTTAAAATCTGTTGAATAAAATATTCTGCTAAAATCTAGTGTCTGGGTTTCAAGAAGAAAGCAACAAGCTAACTGAACTGGATTCCAAGACTTACACAGTGAGACTGAAGACCAAATTTAAGCATGAAAGGAAACATTTTCTTGACATTTCTTCTCAAAACAATCAGCACTAGAGGTTGTATTTAGAGGTACAATTCAATAACTCTGTAAAACATTTTACTTTTAAAAGTGTCTCCCCTTTGCTACCTGGAATGCCCTTTCTCTTGTGTTCTATCATTGTCTGCAAAATTCAAATCTTCCAGTAGTCTGCCTACATTAAATTCACTTGTAGGTAGGAGGAAGAGAAATCACATTACTTTAGGGAATGCTATGACAGAAAAGAACACAAAATGCTGTGGTAGGAACATAGTAGGCCCTCAGAAGTGTTGCTTTCTTTTATATTCTTTCCAATCTGTTAGTAGTTCATTGAGTCGCTTAAAGACATCTTTGTCGCCAGGCACTTGATCAATGAGGGCCTGGAATGGGAGTAAGAAATTTTCAGCTTTTTTCCCAGCTAGTAGTGGTTGGAATTAAATTCAGGTCCTTCTATACACAATTCAAAGGTTATCAATTCCTCATAGCTTCTCATTCATTCAGTAAATATTTATGGAGATTCATCCTGGTTTTAACTGGCCATTCTACCTATGAGCTTACCTTACAGTCCTAGTGTTCCCACCACTAGGGAGATAACATGTCTTCAGGGTCTAAATGTGCACAGGATCCTTCATAACTCAAAGTTCTAAAACTGGGCACAGCACCTAAATCTAAACAATTCTGGTTTTTTTATGGGAGAGTTCATTGCATTGGATTGCAACCATTTTACCTTTAAAATTACACAATTCTGCATTCATATCAAAATTTCCTTTAAAGGAGTTTACACACTTTGATGCTAAAATAGCTTAGGAGAAGGAAAAACAACAACAACAAAAAACAAAACAAAAAAATAGCTTAGGAGAAATAAGTAACATATGTGTTTTAAAAGTATAAAAATTTGACATTAAAATGCATTATCTCATGACTGTGGGTATAGATCAGTGACAGAAGACTCCCTAACATGTGCAAAGCACTACATTCAATAATAACTACTCAAAACAAAAAATCATTCCTTTAACTAACATAGGTACCATCATTTCAGATTTATTTATAAAAATATTAAAAATCAACAGAATTAATTATTTTTATTTTAAAGAGTGCAAAATAACAATAATAAAGATGAAACAACACAACAACAATAAACATGATACAGAATTTCAAAATAAGATGACAGGAAATTAACAATGGTTGTTATATTACATATTGTTATCTTCAGTGAAGTTAGTCAGATTACCAGGTGTAAGAATGTAAGATTGCCAAGCAATTCTGGGATAATTGTACTGCTGATGTCTATTGGTGTATTGAAAGGAGCAGTTAATGCAAGTATTAAGATTTT
This sequence comes from Dinomys branickii, assembly GCA_004027595.1. Lineage (NCBI taxonomy): Eukaryota > Metazoa > Chordata > Mammalia > Rodentia > Dinomyidae > Dinomys > Dinomys branickii. The sequence goes on along the minus strand of PVLD010010016.1, from coordinate 15,820 downwards.
TTATTTGACCAATTTTGCATACATATATGTGGTAATCTGAACAACTAATTTGAATATGCAATATAACAACCATTGTTCAATTCCTACCATCTTTTGTAGTGAAGCTCTGTATCTTTTCTAATTTTTTTTATTATTTTTATTCTCTTTAGGGAATTAATTTTTGAGAGATGCAGTTAATTTAATATTCTTTATGCTTTTATCTTTTCCCTTCTCTCAAGCCTATATTTTAAAATGTTTTCTTTTAAATAAATTTTGCAGTAGTGATCACAGGATAAATCATTTCATTTTTTACTCTCTTTTCTTCAAATCTTAAATTATTCAATAAAAATAACAATTATAGAATTTTTCTCCAATATAAAAAAAACTTACAGGAAATCAATGATTTCAAAAAAATGTTGTCTTTCTTTTAGCATTTTATGTATTAGACTAAGTCATATTTCATTGAAGTTTTATAGTAGTAAAAACACTTTTAGTAAATAATTTAAAAATCACTGGGGCTTACTTCTAACTGGAATACAAAAAGCTTTCTATTTAATAATGTGTCACACATGTTCATGGACCAGAAAGGTACCTGCTCCTTTTGCTAATTATGAGAGTTGCTTTCCCTTTACTTAGAGTCTAACCCTAAAATTCAATAGTTAAAGTTCTTCAAAATTTTCAAATGTGCTAGAGTATAATTTTTCAAAGTAGATACTATTTTCTGGATTATTACAGTATCTGATGTGATTTCATCTTTGTCATTTCTAATTGCACTGACATGAGTCTCTGCTCTTTTTCTTTTGGTGAATCTTGCAAATGCATGTCTATTTCACTTATTTTTTCAAAGAAATAAGTAATTCTGATTTGTTTTTTTCTTTTTTACAAATTTTAGGGTCAATTGCATTAATTTCCACTCTCGCCTTTAAAATTTCCCTTCTTAATTTTGGTTTGTGGCTGGTTTGTTTTTGTTTCTCAAGAATCTCAGGAATTTTCATAAAGTTACTCTTTTGAATCTGCTCTGTTTTCCTAATGTGAACACTGACTGTAACGAACTTTCTCCTTAGAACTGCTTTCGTAGCATTCATAGGTTGGTGAGTTGTAAGTCATTCTCACTAACCTGCAGAAATGATTCCTAGATACATAGAAACTACAAAAACTAACCTCAGAAGACATAAATATGTTTAACAATCCAGTAACAAGCAATGAAACTGATTCAGAAATAGAGACTCTACCAAGTAAACAGGTCCTGGGCCTGATAGATGCACAGCTGCATTCTCTAAAACCTTTAAGGAAGTTATATCACCAACACTCCCCAAGCTCTCCAGAGAAATGGAAAGGAATAGAGTCCTCACAAATTCATTCATAGAAGTCAATATCATCCTGATCCCAACAAGATATAGACCCAACGAAAAACGAAAACTATATGCCAATATCTTTAATAAACATAGATGCAATTATCCTCAATAAGATATTAGCAAATAAAATATAGCATATTATCAAATGCATCATACATCATGATCAAGTAGGTCTCTTCCCAGAGATGCAAGGATGGTTCAACATACATAAATCTATAAAGAGAACATATCACATTAACAGGAGAAAGGTCAAAAACCACATAGTTAGATCGACAGATGCAGAAAAGGCTTTCAACAAAATCCAATACAATCATGATAAAAAAAAAAAAACCCTGAAGAAAATAGGTATAGACAGACCATACCTGAATATGGTAAAGATCATTTATGGCAAGCCAATAGCCAGAATCATACTAAATGGTGCAAAAGTAAAATCAGAAACAAGGATGTTCATTATCACCTCGGAAATCAACACAATATTCAAAACATTAGTCAAAGCAATTAGGGCAGAGAAAGAAATAAAAGGGACACACACAGGAAGGAAGAACTCAAATTATCATTATTTACAAATGACATGATACTCTATATAGAGGACTTAAAGAATTACAGTCAAAACTCTTATAACTAATAACCAGCTTTAGCAAAGTAGCAGAATACATGATCAACACAAGAAATCATCACCATTTGGGTATACCAAAAATGAACAAGAGGGGAAGGAAATACCGAAAATAGTGCCATTCCAAATTGCTTGAAGTAAAATTAAATTTCTAGGTCTTAACCTAACCAAGGAAGTGAAAGACCTCTGCAAAGACAACTACAGTGCTCTGAAGGAGGAGAATGAAGAGGACATTGGAGAATGGAAAGATGTTTCTTGTGCCTGGAGAGGCAGAAGCAATATTGTCAAAATGGCTGTACTTCCAAACTTTTATAAAGATTGATCACAGTCCCAATCAAAACCCCAATAGCATACTTTACAGACACAGAGAAAATAATCTTAACTGTGTATGGAAACAGGAGACCCCAAATAGCAAAAGTAATTTTGAGCAATAAGAGCAAATGCAGGTGGCATAGCAATACCACACAGCAGTGATAAAAATGACATGATAAACAGATGTGGTTGTTTTATATAATGGGATACTACTCAGCCATAAAGATAAACTTAAGACTTCTATAGGTAAATGGATGCAACTCAAAACCACACTAGTAAGTGAATAAAAACCAGACCCACATATGTAAACACTGTAATGTCTCCCTAGTGTGAGAACCTGAAAGACTAAACAAGATGCAAAATGTACCATAGATTTTGTGAATACGGAAGAAAGTGCTCAAAAAAAAGAAGAGAAAAACTGGTGGGAGAAAGGGGAAAGAAAGGAAGGTTCAAGGAAAAAAATATATACATGCACAAGACAGGATAGCTGTATAGCTGGTTTCTCTTCATTTACTAAGGGGAAAGTTTTGTGCTAGTAATATTTTGGACACTATTTCATGCCTATATATGTACAGTGAACAGCTATGTTGAATATAGCAAAACCTAATAAGTGGATTATTGTTACTCTCCTATTAGCCTTACTGAAGCTCTATTTTATTGTTATTTCTTGTTTTTTTTCTGTTTAAAGTTTAAGAAAAAACATGGTGCTGGAACAATAACAGACAGGTGGACCATCGGAAAAGAACTGGGATACAGCAACTTTCCCAGTCATATCAAACTAGTTGATCTTTGAAACAGGGTCCAAAAATATACATTCACTATTCCACAAGTGCTGTTGGGAAAACAGGTTATTGGTTTGTAGAATTAAAGTGGACCTTTAGCTTTCACCATGTACTAAATTAAAATTAAAATAGATCCAAGTGTGACCATTAAAACAGAAACATTAAACCTACCAGAATACAAAATCAGTAAAACACTTGAAAACATGGGTGAAGGAAAGGATTTTCTAAACAAAGCCTCAATTGCACAAGAAATAACAGGAAGAATCAACAAATGTGATTATATCAGACTAAAAACTTCTGTAAGGCAAAAGAATTAATCCAAAGAGTGAAGAGACAGCCTAAAGAATGGGAAAAAGCCTTCTGCCAGCTACTCCACAGAGGACTAACATCTAGAATGTACAAGAACTCAAAAAAAATTAAAACACATAAAGTTTGAGATCCTCTGAAGAAATGGACAAAAGAAATGAACTGACACCTTCCAGAAGAAGAAATAATAATAGTCAACAAATGCATGAAAAAATCTTCAACCCCTCTGTGCATTACACAAAGGTAAATTATAACAACGCTAAGATTCCACTTACTCTGGAAAGAGTGGCAATCATTAAAAAAATGAAACAGTAACAAATGCTGGCGTGGCTATGGTAAAAAAAAAGAACTTTCCCTTACTGTTGGTAGGAATGCAAACTAGCACAACCATTATGAAAATCGATATGGAGATTTCCCAAAGAAATTAGGAATTTAATAGGACCTAGCTATTCCTCTGCTAAGTATCATCCCTAAAGAGCTTGAGTCATCATACTGTAGCTATGTCTGCCTACTGATGTTTATTGCAGCACAATTCTTAATAGTTAAATCCTGGAAGCACCCTATGGACCCTCAGCTGATGACTGGATAAAGACAATGTGGTACACAAGAGAATACTTTTTGACTCTGAAGAATGACTACTTGAAGGCATTTGTAGGAAATTGGATGGACGTGAAAAATATAATTGTGAAGTACATCAGATGCATAAGCTTATAATACTGTATGGTAGCACTTACTTGAGTAAGGCAAACTACAAACAAAGAGAATGATAAAAGATGGAGAGAAAGGTGCAAGAGGACAGACTTCACCGGATAGGGCAGTGGCCCAAGGGAACAAAGGGGTGGGGCGGGGAAAAGCGGAAGGAGAAATGAGGAGAATAAAGATGTGCCGTACATGGGACCCTAACAACTCCAGTCAGCGTAAACACTATATCCCGTAATATGAGCTAAGACGTATCACCAAGTATGTAAAAGGGGACAGGAGAAATGAAGGAGGAGGATGAAGGGCAGGGAGAAGGAGATTAGGAATAAACCTCTAACACATACATGTAACCATTTGCCAAGATGACCGTGAACTGTGTGAATTGCAAACACGTAGTAATTAAATAAAATTTAATGAAAGCATAAAAATGTAACACATATGGTAAAGAAGAGAACATCAAAGCTGCTCTCAGATATCCTGTGTAATTGATAGATACATCTGAAGCTTCAAGTTATCTGACCCCATTTTTCTGAGTCAATTCAATACCAAAATGGGCTAACTAGTACTAAATAGAGTGATCTATCCAGAGTGACCCCTAGCATTGGGGTCATGAAAATGGAAGTTATCACCGCTTCACAGGGGAACTTCTGTTGCTGAGTGTCAGGGTGGACCAGATGGCACATCATCATGTTCTTCCACACGTGAAGATTACCTGAGTCTGTGATTTTAATTTTTCTTCCATGTATGCTCAATGCTCAAAAACTAGGAAAAGCCCCACAGACCAGGTATTCAGTTATATCTCTAATTTGACTCAAAAGCCTTATGGCCAACAACTTTTCATCATATCTGAATTTCTTGTGTAAAACTAACCTCATTTTACACAAGACGGAGGCATCTGTGGGAAATGGACACACTGTGCACCAATACACATTATTCAGTCACGTTTTCTTTAGAATATATCATGTATTTTACTTGTATCAAGATATTGTTCACTCCTGTATCCTAAATATGTTTAATAATTCACCTATTCAGCAACTGTTTGCTGGGCACCTATCACATCAGGCATTCTGTTGCCTGGATAAAAGGAAAACTGAGCTACCTCTTCAAATCATCCTAGTTTATCAGATTTCAGGGCACCATGATCAGGGAGCTGAAAGGTAGCTTCCCAGATGGGTGTAGATGGTAGCCTCTGGTTGCTCTGTATCACAGGAAAGTAATAGTACTTTATGCCACAAACTATACAATTAAACTAAAGCTCCTGAGAGTAGTTGCTTTCCCTGCATTCTCCAGGGGGCCATAACTGCAGTCATAAGCATCCACCTAAAATAGAAGAATGGCGGTAGTGGCAGGGTTGTACCACAGATACAGTGGAGAAGGTAATGTGTGTATGGACCACAGAGAAGCAACCATGAGCCAAGGAGAACCAAATAAAACCAGGAGGCTGGAGAAACAAAGATTACCACCACCCCACAACCACCACCCTGCAGCCTCCAGGGGCAGCATGGCTCTGCCAGAATTTGATTGTGGACTTGTGACCCCCAGAACTTGGAGACAAACAATTTCTGTTGTTTTAAGGCATTCATTTTGCTGTATTCTGGTACAACTGCTTCGGGAAACAAAGCAGCATTCATGTAGAGTTTAAGGGCAAAAAAGACAAGAGGAAACTAAAAACTTCAATAATTGAGTAAATGAAGAGCTTTGGCTAAATTACATATATCCCCTGGCTCTTCTGTGATGTATCTGTAAAATGCGGAAGTACTAGCTACCTGCATTTAGTCATTAGCATAAGAGGAAGTTTGCATCTGAAGACAAGCCCATGCCACAGGAAGCTTACAACTGTGCTATGCCTTTGAATGTGCTAGCTACGGTAGTCATTTCTGAAACTAAAGCATAAAGTTATTTTAGAAGAGTTCTTCAATTGAAAATTTAGAAAAGTTATTTTAGAATTACTTTAATGGACAAGAAATTAATATATCACTATTTCATCTACATTCAATTATTACTAGTTAACTCATAAAGGCAACAACGGAGGAAAGACAGATGGCCGATGTCTCATCCATTTCACAGTCTTCAGAGCTGGCACTGATGGTTTCACACCCCCCACCCATGGCTCTCTCCTTATCTAAAGTATCTTGTTATGTTCTAATATCCTCACAGTCTGTGAGTCTCAGAGTGGACCTCATCTCAGGTCTAAGCAGCAAAACTATCATATTATTTACAAAGAACTGGCTTAAAAACAGACCTGTGCTATGCTCTGACCAAAAAGACACAAACACCTCATTTGTTCAGAGCTTCCTAGAAAGTGCTGTTTGGCTTACTGAAGTCTAGAAGTATTCTCTTTCTTGAACCCAAGATACAAAAGTAAGAATGCTACTGCTGCTATCCACGGCAGTTTAGGATGAAATCAGCTCTTTAGAAGGCAGAATGGAGGAATGTTTGTTTATAATATTGATTCACCGAATCAGTCAAAAATGACTTCATTCTACCTTATCACTCTCAGTTAAGTAAGGCAATAACACGCTCCCTGTTTGAAATGGCAACTGTGAATCACATTTTTGGTTACTTGCCAAGAGCACATAAAATACAGACAGTACAAGTGAGGCTAGGGGACTACTCCGCCCACTCACCTAAACCTGAACCTGAGCCTGAGCAACACCCGAGGGCCAACCCCTTGATCTTGGTTCCAAGCTCCACTACCTACAAGCAGAGAGAAAAAAAGCAAAGGCCCCTGGAAATTCCAAAAATTCTAGGCTTAAGCATATGCATGACAGACTTTCAACCTTTGGTCACTGAGAATTTGTTAAAGGTTCATACGTATGCACTGCATCTCCTATATATAGTCTCATATAAGCCAGTCAATAACAGGAAAGGACAGGCACAGTAGTGTCAATGACATACTTTAAACATGCTCTGAGAGAGCAAATGAGAGGTGCCCTTGAGCTGGCATGCACAATTCGTCTCTGAGCCAGCCTCATTCCACTCTTTCGCACTAATTCTCTTTTTGCTGCGGGCATGAGCCTGCTTCCTGTGCACCCCTTTCCTTTTACAGTTTAGTAAACTCAGCTGTTTTTCCTTACTGCTACACCTAGCCTCCAATTCTTCATTCACTGCACACAGGAACCTGGACATCTGTCCTGGAACCCCATCACCCATGGTAACAGATACCCAATGTGAGAGACTGACCTACGGAATGCTAGACGCGGCTCTCATCCTAAGTAAATCCATTTTCACTGCCAAAGTTTATGGCCCCACATCAACATGTAGTCACTGAAATTTAATTATTTAAACTCAAATGAAATGCAGGTACCATAAGTGTAAATTGAGAAGAAAATAAGAGATCTGCAACAACTACAAACTGAAGATGAAAACTAGTGCGACATTTATAATTTGATTTTGTTCATTTAGATTTGGAGAAAGGAAGCAAAATGCTATGCACTTCTGAGTTCTATGACAATAGTGTACAACTATACAGCTGTCGGCTCATAATCCTTTCACTATAAAATTTGCTTCAGATGAGCTTTCCCTAGACCAAGAGTTACAAGAATGTAAGTTAGCTCTAAAAATCTCCAGTTACAAAATGTTTCCCATTGAAATACTCTCAGGAATGTGGCAAATGCAATGTGATTTGGAGAGTGAATCAAAATGACAGTCTTAAAAATACCTAAATCACACATTTATGTTCACCAGGGTTTGAGGCACAAACGATAAATTTTAGTGTATGGCCTAATGGGAAAAGCTGAAAAACATATAGAAAAAGATGTAGCTGAAAAGTAGGTGAGTTTTATACGTTATTTGGACCGATTCTTGCAAAATCAGAAATTATACTAAAAGCTACATTTTTATAAGGAAAGAAAACTCGTTTTATCTTCTTCCATTCATTAGAAATGATTTATTATGTCTGGAAAACTAAATTACTGCAAGCTTAACAACAATTGTCCCAATACTTAAATGTATCACTTTCAGTGTGGTATCTTGAGTTTACATTCCATAATCTCTCCTTTTGTATAGAATGTAGTATCCTGCATCTACACTCCATAATCGGTCATTTGTTACAAAAGAAAATATGTTAATTGGTTCTGAGAGTGATTTAATAAAATCATGGGTGTTTCTGGGGCACCTTTCTGATGGGGATAGGGAGGAAACAGAGCCTATGGGTGCCTGGAAATCTGAGGACATACGGGTAAGAAAGGCTTTGTCCAGGGTTCTTACTTACGTACTTATTTATTGCTAACTATGCTGTCATAGTAAATTGTGCATAACTTATACATGAATGTAGATTGGAAATAAAAGTTTTGATTTGTGTTTTGTTTTTTCTTAGGGCAAAGTCTGTTACATTTTGCTATTCCAGATCTTCAGAACCACCGATGATCGATAAACAGCAAAGATTATTTAGAACTCTCAAGTGAGAAGCATAAATACGGAGTGATGATAAGCCCCTTTAGAGGCACTTTGTCAATTAAGCTCTCATCAAATACTTAAACTGTGAGTTACTGACCTCTAACTCTCTGTCCTCCTGCATTAGAACCCATAACCTAATTAGGACATAAATGCTTTTATGTTTCTGTGTATTACAGCAGCAAGAAAGGAGAACTGTGAGACTAGGGGGAGAACCATCTGAGAGTGTTTATTTATGGTTTCACAAACGCTCACATGGGATATAACACACTGCAATGACCTAAAAAGAAAAATTATCAAGTCTGCATCCTCGACCAAGAGTTGACAAACGTTTTGCATTAAGTGTCCAGACAGTGAACAGTTTGTTTTTGTACACAAGCTCTTTCACTGCTCCTCAACTCGGCCATTACAACGGAAAATTTGTAGAGAAAGATAATCTGTTTGCACGATCTTCACTTACAGAAATTGAAATGTGAATTTTATATAATGTTCATGCATCATGAAATATTTTATTCTTTTGATTTTCTCTTTCGACTATTTAAAAAATTATTTTAAAAAGTCTCAATTCACAGTTGTACGAAAAATAGAGTAGCTGGGTTTGGCCCACTGGGCCACAGCTTCTAAGGCTTATCTATCCTACGTCTCTCAGAATTGTGAGAGCCAGGAAGAATTCAGCTTGTAGTCCCTGAGCTAACTATGTCACTTCAGTGTTTTGCAATATGAGAAATCATTAAGGATGAACAATAGAGTTAATTGAAAGCACACTGGGTTTTTTTTTTTGTAGTTTCATAGTTTAAGGTTTTAAATTTATATCTTTGGTTCATTTTTAGCTGATTTTTCTATATTTTCATATGATGAGTGAGAGGGGTACAGTTATCTTTTTCTAAGTATGGATATCCAGTTTTCCCCAAACCGTTTATTGAATAGTCTGGGTTTTTCCGAAGTACGTTTTTTGCTCTTTCATCCAAAATATCAGATGGTTATAAATACATGTACTTATTTCTGGGTTCTTTCTGTTATGTTCGTGTATATGTTTTTGCCGGTAGTATACTCTTTTGGGCACGATACCTTTACAGTATATTTGGAAGTCACTTATTGTGATCCCTCTAGGTCTGCTCTTTCTGCCCAGGATTGCCATAGCTATTTCTAGACTTTCTGTGGTTTCATCTGAAATGTAAGTTTTGTTTTTTTTCTGTTTCTCTGAAGTCACTGGTAGAAGAGCACAGAGAGGAAATACTTCAAGAAACTTATAGGAACAAACATATTTTTTAAAAGATCCAAAAAGTGCAGGAAAGAAAAACGAAGATGTACAAAAAAGAAAACAACACAGTAAAGAGAACCTGTAGACTGAGAGAATATGTGCAAACTATTCATCTAATCCAAAATATATGAATATCTCAACTCAGTAACACATGAAACAAAATAAAATCTAATTTTAAACAGGGCAAATTATCTAAATAAACACATCTCAAAAAGAAAAATGACCAACATGTATATGAATAAAAAAAGCTCAGTATCACTAATCATCGGGGAAATGCAAATCACAATTACAATGTGATATCACCTCAATTAGAATGGCTATCATAAGAAAGATAAAGAAAGTTCACAAGCGTGTAAAATTGCAGAGAAAGGGCACTTACACACTGTTAATGGGAACGTAAATTAGTGCAGTCACTATGGACAGCAGGATGGAAGTTCCTCAGAAAGCTAAGGAAAGAGCTATCACATGAGTGTACATATGCAAAGGAAAGGAAATCGGTCTATTAAAGAGACACTTGCAATCCCTAGTTTATTGCTGTACAATTCACAATATCTATGACATGGAATAGACCTAAATGTACTTCAGTTCAAAAGAGTGGATAATGGGGAAAAAGTAAATATGTGTGTGTGTGTGTGTGTGTGTGTGTGTGTATGTGTGCGTGTGTGTATGTGCATATATATGTATACATAAATACAAATACATTAACATATATAAATTAAATCTGAGTGATACATTATTCCTCTATAAAGAAAATAAATTTTGTCATTTGTGGCAACAGAGATGGAACTGGTAGACAGTTATGTTAGAGTGAAATAACTTGGGAACAGAAAGTCAGCAAAAACTATAACAATTAAGCTCTACATTTTTATGCTTATACAAAATTTTGTTCACGTTACAAACATTAAATTTATAAAAACAAAAGTTGAGAGAATTTTTTACATTACATACTGTTATCTTCAATGAAGTTGCTCAGTCCACCAGACATAAGAATGTAAGATTAATCAAACAAAGACAGTAACGAGTAATAAAAAAAAGTGGAAATGATGCAGAGCTTCACATACAAGATGGTAGAAGCTCAACAATGGTTCTTGTACTGCATACTGTTGTCTTCACGAGTCATTCTGATCAGCAGATACAAGCATGCAAAATTGGTCAAGAAAAAAGAAAAATTTAAGCATTAACTATTCCTTTCAATAAACCACAGACATTGATAATACACCTATCCCATTAATTCCTATCACTTTGCTTTGAGGTCATGTATCTTTTCTGTTGCTTTTGTGTTGTTTTATTTTTGTCTTCATTTTTGTTGGTATCTTAGTTTTTTTCTCTTTAGAATAAAAAAGAGAATTTTATATCTTTCATTGTCAGATATCTTACCACTTTCTTCCTTTACATCTCTAATTCTGATACAGGTATGTGTTAAAAGACTCATGTTGTTCAGTTAACTATCAATGTGGAAAACCACTCCAAATTTAGTATCTTCAAAGAGCTCTGATGTAATGTCCAGCAGTGTTATGGGTTGGCTGCTGTATTCTTCTCATATAACTGTGTTTGTCTGGTAGGTAGATAAAAGTCTGGACTTGTCCACTACAATTGGGATGGTGAGGGTAAATGGATATGGGTTATAGGAGTGGAAAGTAATTGTGTCACCAAGTAATCTATAATATCATAGATTTATCTCAGAATATATATATATATATATATGATTTGTTACTATGCATATATATACATATTAATAGTAATAACTCTAATAGCATTGTATACATATTAACAATGAACTTTCAGAACAACACATATTAACAATATTTATAAGAATATACATTGTCATAGAATTGGTTTACGTTACTTCTTGATATTTTATAATATGGAACATGCAAGAAATTTTCCTATGGAATCAGTACAGTCAGTAAACATGAGAATATGCTGTTGAGAACCTCAGATATTTTAGACAACACTTTCCAGAGTGATACCAGGAGATTTAGTGGAAGAAGGGTATAGTGATGCACCCTAAAAACTATAGTGACAAAAGTAATGGGGATGTCTAGGGCATGGTCGCCGTCTGAATCATGCTCACGGAAGAGCTCCCAGAGCTTCTCTGAGTAAACTTAAGTGTGTGTCAACAACCAAGAGCCCTCTTCTGGGGAATGTTATACTCTCTAACACACTGAGAAATTTTCCACAAATACCTGAGAAACAACATGAGTTCTGGATTTTAGTACTTGAAATGATGGAGGAGAAAAGGTCTGAGAGTTTATGTTACTACTGAGTGATGGCAAATTGACTGCATTCATCTTGAAACTTGACTGAGCCAGTCCAGAAACTAGTTAATGGTATTAATAATAGCCTATTTCTACAAATATAAGATGCCACACTAATGTATTTACTGTTCAGTAGCCATAACTCACCACCAACTTTAAAATGCATGCTGGATGCAGAGACGTAAGAAATATGCTCCTTTCAGCTGATGTAATGTGTTAGGAGTAATAACAATACCATGAACTCAATAATACCCATAAAAGCATCATAATCATTTCATACTTTTCTGACAGTGTTTACAGCAGACTACAAGGTAGGTTTTATTATTATCCCTAACACAGGCATGGGGCAACTGTTGCTAAAGAGATCATTACCTGTTCAAGGTCAGAAAGTTAGTATATACAAAGCCAAGAGTCTGTTACCGGTCTCATTCCAAAGCCAGCTCTAATCACTAAGCTCTGTGGTTGTCTTACAGATTGGTCACATGTTATTCTTTTATATTATAGGAGAGTATAAATTTAAAAACTAACTAACCAATACATTTAAAAAAAATCTCATAATACTCTTGGGTATTGCTGATGAAATTCAGAATCAACAACAAAAAATTATGATTATGATCCCATAATACAGAAGTTTGTTATCTGTTACAAATTCTTCACAAAATATGAATAAACTTGTATAGCCTTTTCTTAGTTCCTAATCACTGTTGTCCTAATGTTCTTTACATAGATAAATCTATGTCCAATTCCAAGGTGTAAGTCTATTTGACATAATTATCACTCAAGAAAAACTCGAAGAGAAGAAATTTAATTCACTATAATAGGATAAATTTCTCTATAACTAAGGGACCAAGAACTACACTAGCTCACAAGAATAAAGATCTACCTTTTGTCCCACACCATGTCCTTTGCAGGTCAGTGAGGACTCTAGCTCGCTTTTCTCTCACTCCACATCCTAGCTGACAGAGATAACATGATTTGACACATTTCCCAGATGCTGTGATGGTGGGCAAAGGGAAACCTTCAAAATTATTTACCAGCAATAAGTGTCTGACCTGGATCTGTCCCTCAGTGCCAGTGCCAGTGCTACTGGCCCAAACCAACTTCTAGGCCTCCTTCTATCAGAGGTGTTAGAAATTGCCTGGCACGCTGAATCTAAAGAGTGGCCAACATTGCTGCTTACTGGTAATTTCTCACAATTATATTCAGACAAGCATGCTGCTGGGTACCTCTGCCTATAGTACTTCTCCTTTAGATGACCATTTTTCTACATTTTGGGGTAGGAGGACCATGCTAGAAATGGAAAAAGTAATATGATTACTTCTTTTGGTAGTAACTTGTTTTTCATATCCATTGTTTGAGAAAGTGCATCAGACAAAAGTCTAAACGAATTCAATGATGCCTTTAACTGAATTTGTATTTCAGGGACAACAGAGGGTAAATATGCATTTGGAAGTAATACATATGTATGAAGCAGGTTCTATACATGACAGTAACATCAGCCAGGCATTAAGTCTGTCGGATGACGAAAGATGTCAGACATGTGGAAAGATATCTCTTTCTTAATCCTGACAAAAATAAACAAAACAAATTCAGACTTCAAAGACCTAAAGGTACAGTGGAATGCAGTAGAGCTTAGGCAAATGGGATCACTTTCAATTTCTGTACAGAAAGCAAGGGGCTGTCTTTAAAGACATTATGTTTTCTGTTCAAAGACAAGTGCATTTCCTTCCTTCATTTTGTCTGATTCAGTAGGGCCCAATCTTTAGGCATAGATGAGATTTATCACATATGTCAGCTTGAAATCCTTGTGCTTCCTTTATGGGAAACTTTCAAAAATGTTTCAAATTTAGTGAACATTTGTGCACAAATGTATTTGGAATTTCATTATGCACAAATTGAATAGCACTGTTTCAGCATTAAGGTTCCTAGCAGACAATACACTCCAGGGTTTGGTGATATTCTAGTTGATTGAAATATCTTACACATGTTTATGTGAATACTAACTATTGGAATGCAATTGGATCATTGCTGTATTAATTGATTCAACAAAATTTGATAAACTGTTACTTTGTGTCTACATAGCATGCTGAGTATGCTGAGATAACGAATATATCCCCTGAATTTGAGGGTTTGCTCTCAAAAGGAAATAAAAAATGAATAAATGGTTGAGACTAAGATTTTCTCAGGATAACCTGAAGGCAAAGACAATGGATCAACTCATCAGGGATCAGCATCTGGTGATATTTGGCTTCACTGATAAACTTGAGACTCACCAATATTTAACAGTGTGTAAGAGTTAGATTAGTTAAATGGTAAGAGATGGTTTGCACAAAAAATTGGAAAAGCATATTCACATGCAGGAAGAGAAGGGTATTTGCAAGGATGGTTCCAACTATTCATACTACTCTCCAGCTTGTTTCTTTACTAAATTAGGTTCCATCAGTATCTCCACAAAACAGCAGTAAGAGATCTAACTCATTCTTTCTAGTGCTTCACAGTAATATCAATACTTTATTTATGGGATTATAATCCATTAATGGACATTGAAACCATTCCAAGGTTATCATAGTACAAATATTTTTTGTGATAAACATGCATTTCTGTATAACTATGCTTGAGTGCTTTGAGTTGTCTTAGGATCAATTCCTAGATCTGGCATTATTGAGTCAAAGGGCATTTTATATTTAAAAAAGCAGGACTACTATATCCACTTATCTTCCCACCTGTTACCACAGAGTATAAATCTTTAGTAAATTTAGAAAATTTTATGAGTAAAATAATAGTAGCTCTATAATGTAACTTGCATTAGTGTATGATCACTGATGAGACAGGAAATGTTTCCTTTTCTGTTACACTATGTATATCCACTGACCACTTCCAATTCATTTTCTTGTCATATTTTTTATTTCAATACTTAGGTTATTCACCATGGTTGCATATATTTTCTTCAAATTATACACAGTTTTGTTCTGTTTGCTCATAGGCTTTGTTTATAAAGATGTGGACCTCATTTATGATGTAATTTGCTGTAAAATTGGGTTCAAATTTTATTGATTCATATCCAGTACACTTTGTCTTTAAGGCACATTCTTGTTTTTGAAATACCTTTAGATAACTTCTTTTAGAAGCCATCCATACCTTCAAGTTGTACAAATATTAATTTAAAATTCTGACTATATTTTACCATTTAAAAAAGTTATATCTATTTTTATCCTTAAAAATATACATAGTTTTAGCCTCTTTAATAAATGGTGCTGGAAATACTGGCTCTCTACATGCAAAAACTAAAACTGGACCCATGACTATCACCATGCACTGCACTAAAGTCAAAAAGGATCAGAGATCTAAATATTAAAACAGAAACACTGAATCAGAAATTAGGTAGGGGCCAGCACGCGGGTCCTGGAGGTGGCTCTGAACACAGAATTGTATGCCTTGAGAATAGTTGCAGGTGACTCAAGTAAATAAGCATATTTGCCACAACACCCTCACTCAACTGTATGGATAGAGCAAATGCTCACTGGAAAGGAAAATGCCTAGGCAAAAAACTTACAGGCCAGAAGCAAGCTCTAGGAAAGGTTGGAATAGAGAACTCAACTTAGATCTGAGGCTAAAATGAGCCCCTACCGGTATCACCCTTAAAGTCCAGATTTCAGAGATACGGGGAAGATGGCGACCAGGTGAGCAGCAAGGGAGCGAACCTCCTTAATAAACACCACCAGCTCGAGACAGACTTGGCGAGCGTGAATGCCGGGACCTCGGCTGGGAAGTTTAAACTGGGCGTATTTCTCTGAGATGCCGGGGGAGATGTGGTAGGGCGGACCAGGCTGCCGGGGCGAGACGTGGGAAAGTCCCAGACG